>CM076578.1:593820900-593939968 GCA_034641835.2 Pinus albicaulis | reverse complement strand
GATGCCTTGACCTATTGGCTTATTCACCTATTCTTTGGCATATTCTGTTATCTTCTTGTCATAATCATTTTGAGGCATTAAGTTATCATTAATAACCATGATATTAGGAAGTCCCTTTTGCCTTAAATTTGTGAACTTAACCATAAATCTAGTTATAGCAGTATTCATACCTTCACATTTTCTTCAAGTTGTCTCATCAAATTTCTCTTTGTGGTGACTTTCCTGATTTCTAGGATGGTGGCAGTTTTGTCTGTTATTTTGAGCTCTTCCGATTCCTGTCTATTCTTGTTGTTGAGGAAATTAATTAATCTTACAGTCTGTTCTAGTTTGTCAGCCAAATCAGTTTGAGTCTTTTGGATTTCAGCTTGAGCTACCAATAATAAATCTCTTTGCTCAAAAATTACCTGAATTGAAGGCCATACATCATGGATGGCTTCAATTACATTATTCCATAGGTAATTTTTTATGTATGATATATGATATTTGAGAGTTAATTCTTTTTGTAACTTATTTACCTCTTCACATAATCTGTTGGCATTTTGTTCATGTATTTTAGCATTTATCTGAGTTGATTTATTTTTATTTTCAAGATTTTCAATCATCTTTGTTAACATGTTAATTTCATTTGTCTCAAAGACATCTCTTCAATTGATTTTACTATCTTACTGGCATCATCTGTAGGTTGTAATATTGTGGTAGATGATTGAGTGGCTGATGTAGTGCAAGAAGTCACTGGCATTGCAGTAGCCAGTGGTTCTTTGGGTGCCAAATTTTCTCCTAAAGTAGAAGGCACTATTGCAGTGATGATTGGGATGACTGTAGGAATCACTGGTTCTTTTATTGTCTCTTTTTCTTGGACGAGTTGGTCCATTTGTACTTCCATTTCCTTAATCTGAGCTGTCAGTTGAAGTATTAAATTCATGATTTCATATTTTTCTTTTTGTTCCTGTAAGACTTACTTTGTCTGAGAATGCTCACTCTGAGGAAGTTTGAGCTGTTTCCTCAAGGCTCCTATATCCTCATTTTTCTTCTTTACCAATGCTTCTGCTACTTTGATTTTTGTACGATCATATCCTACCTGCAATATTAATTCTTCTAAGGCTTTAATCCCTAGATCCTTTGCATATAATGAATCTTTATCCATATTCATTTGATCTTGCATATTAGAGATGGTGTTTTGAAGCTTATGAGCACTCATAGATTTTGTTGTGACTGTGGAATACAACATCTCTGAGGTTTTCCTGTGAAACTCTATTTGATCTAGTTCATGGATTTTCTCTGTAGCTACTTCTAGATCAACTTTCTTATAGTCAGCAACTATCTTTGGCATTGATACTGTGGGTTGTAATACTGACATAATAAATTTTTTACTTGAGTAATCAAATGCTGATAGGAATCTGTTTTGATTACCTGGCTTTTGTTTCAAAAAATGATAGTAAATTTTAGTTTTGATTTCCTCATTCTTCAACTTGATTTGCTTGTATTTCTCTTCAATATCCAAATCCTTTTCTTTAGCTGAATGTGAAGAAGAAGCCTCCATACTTTGCTGCCTATCCATCATTTGTGTATATTCATTATTCTGTTGTTTTTCATTCTAATTTGGCTCACTGATAATTATAGTAGCTACATTTGCCTCTGGAAAAGCAGTGTTGGTATTCAAGGGCTATGTTTCTTCAACATTTATTGTCACTTTGCCTTTACCTGTTGTGTCTAATTTTGGCCTTTTGTTGTAAATGATCTTGAACTTTGTTTCTATTGTAGTCTTTGCCACATATTCTCCTTCTTCTCTTATTCTTTTGATGGATTTCTTTGGTTGATTTTCAGTCTCTAAGGTATGACTAGTATTACCTTTGCTTACTGCATCTATTAATGTGCTTTCAATCCATTCAAGCTGATTGGAAAAATTTTCTATTTTTGTTTTAGCTTCATGTATAAAGGGTGTTAGTTTTCATTTTACCCTCAGCTTGATCAAGATCCCTTATGGATCATAGTTCCAAGGGAAAATTTCTTCAAATTTATATTCCAATAGTTGATTTGCTGCTTCCTTTTCTGCATCCTTGTGATTGCATATGTATGGCCCAATTTGATTTTTAAGTTTGAATTGGGTCTTCTTCTTGGCTGCCATGAATTTGATTGAATCAAAATTTAGGATCTGCCTAATATACTCCAAGGCAAAGATCCTCATTGGAGGATGTTTGGGTAACTTGTAAGGCAACAAGTTCGTCCCAAAAACTCCGATTTAAGTATATTTCTCATATAAATACCAATCACCAACCTTACTCTGCTTTGATAACTGCAATATTTTCTTCATTTCTTCACTTATTCTAGGCTGCTCTGTTTTGGTCAACATGGTGATCACTAGATGTAAAAATGACTCTGAAAACTTTGAATAACTGAAATCTGTACTTTCTTTTCTAAGTGTGGATGTCCAAAAAATGACAAATAGAGGTTTTCCCTCTATGTCCAGCTTTTGAAGTGAAATTGAAAAGCTATCTGATTGGAAGTAAAGAAACATGTGGAAAAGATAAGAGGTATATCTGAATACTCCTTCAAGCTGTAAATTAGTCAATTGATAGTGAATACTATCAACAATGAAACCAACATAATCAAAGATAACTGAAGGTGGTTGACTTGGAGAAAAGGTGGACAAGAATCCCAAGATAGACTCATCAGTGTGCTCATCAGTGAAATACCCAAGGATGAAGGAAATCATGGAGATTACATGCCTTGAACCTTCAGGGAATTTAGAAGTTGAATATGGAGGATTTAACTTGGGAATTTCAACATGCAGAGGCATAAAAGTTTGAAAAATCATCAACCTCTTAGGAAAATCTAGGCCAATGTATAGCTTGGTGAGGGCCTCAATAGACAAAGGGACTGCTTGGGGGTCTGGTTGAAGCCACAACATTTGGTTAATTGAATCTGCAGTGATGGTAAATAGAACTTCTTTACTGGAATTCACAATAGCTCTTTGTTCAGGAATATAGTATTGGTGACATAATCTAATAATTTCCTGACAGGGGTGAGTCAATGGGACAACATACTTGGGTAAATTGGATTCCCAAATATGGATTTCTTCTTGATCATCTAAAGACTTCTCAAAGCACTAGTTATGGATATCTAACAGATTGAATTCAACTATGGGATCAACTATATATAATCAATATTAGCTAGAGGAATGTGTTCAATATCAACAACTGGGGGTTGTAATGGTTTGACAAAAATTGCAGTATTTGGAGTCATAGCAGGGGTAGGTTTAGGTGCTTTAGAACCTCCAAGCTTGCTTGCACTCTATTTTTTAGGCATCTTGATCTGCTTCTGCAAGTTTAAACAGTTTGCAGAGGCAATTTTACTATAGCAGAGGTTTAATTGGGCAAATTTGGCAAAATAGAGTCTCTTTTTGGGTTTTTTGCTCCATTAGGTTTATCAAAGAAGTTTTGAGGCTTTAAAACTGGTCTAAAACATAAAACAGGGGTTTTCTGAGTTTCTTGACTGAGAAATGGGGCTAAAACTCTGTTGAAAAGGGTTACAGAGGGTTCAACGTACCTGCAAAGGTTTTCTGGCCTTTTAGAGCTTGAAATGGATCATTAAACTGTGAAAAATTTGATAAATTTCCTTGAAATAATGCTTAGCAGACAAATAGGGTTTCTGGGAAAATTTTTCCAAAGTTTAGCCTGTTTTTGGCACTTTTTAGGCAACTTAATTAATTAATTTCTTAACTTAAAATGTTTTTCTTTCTTTAAAAATGGTTTTCCAACTTGATTACAGGTTCAATTTTGAGAAAAATACCTGGTATGATGTAGGTATCGGCTTCTGAAGGGTTTCTGAGGTTATGGTTGAGTTGATTGTTACAGTTGCTTATTTGGAGCAAGGCACAACTTCTCAGCAGTCTTCAAAGGCGTACTTTGGTAAATTTCAGAGGTTTTGGGCATAAAAATGGCAACAAGGGTCTTTTAACAGGGTTTTTATAGTTGGGAGAGGCAATGCAGTGGGTTTAAATGCGCAAATAAACGGATAAATGCCTTACCAAAGGTTTTATTAAAACATTACAGTTGCATTGAATGCAGGTCTTATCAGGAGAGTGGTTTCGGAATTTCAAAGGGATAGGAAACCAGTGGTTATCACAAAGGTTTCTGGTGGTAAGCAGTTTTAAACTAAACCCACGCGATCCAATGGCTGAAGGGCACGTGGAGGAGAGAGGAATGGGCGAAACCACCCATTTCGCGCGGCTTTGGCATTTGGGCGGTCTTGCATCTTTTCTATGCAATATCGACTGTCAACTGTTAGATCTGAGATTTGGATGCGAACGGTCGAGATCATTTCGGGAGCTGCTTTGAAATGAGATGGTGGGACCAGGCTTTTTATTATATAAATGGATGGGTGAAAATACTTTTTAAACCTTTATGATATATATGAGGGGTAAAGGTTTAATTTATACATAGCAGAAAGAGCTTTAACTTTTATAAAAGTGTATTTTAATAAAGGTTAAGCCTTAAGGTTTGTATAATATGGCGAGGGAAAAAATATAATACATTCAAAATATTTATAAAATGTTTTTAATGAAACATATGCGGGGCGGGTTTTAGTTTATTATATAGTTTTTAAACATTTTCAATAGTTTAAAGACCACAGGGGCGGGGTATTTGAATAACGATAGTTTTTGGACCAAAGGGATTATAGTTTGGGATTTTTTATTTGCGCACATGAGAATAATAGACTTTGGTCTTAAACATTAAAATAGTGGGTTTTTGGGGTATTTTAAATAATAATAAGGGAATTAATAAATATGGGAGGATACTCCTTAGGGATTTAATAAAAATATGTTAAAGGTTAATATGAAAGGGTAGTAAAATGTAATATAAATAAGTATGTTATATCTAAGAAAAGTGTATAAATTAAAGGATTGCTCATTTACATTACTTCAATAATACTTAGGATAAATGTAATTTTTTGGGTTTTTATGAATGCTTCTGAAGGGATGAAGTTAATTATTCTAGGGTTACAATTTTACCAAGAAAGAATGTGTGCTTAGTTAGGAAAAGGGGTTTTAATGTATGAATGAAGGGTAAATGATGATAAATGAGGATTTAACATACAAACTCAATATTTTTAACTAACCAGTCATAGAGCCTTGGGTCCGGTCCCAAAAAAAGTCAGAGAAATGCTCTGAGCTTGTTTGGATGATAGCTTGGAATACTGAATACTCATAGGGGAGGGGGAATTAGTGATTTTTCTCGATGATGTATTATTTACATGATTGTTCCACTACTTTCTACCTACCCAACTTCTATTTCTAACAATTTTTCTTCATTTTGTAGGGGCATTTAGGGTTGCAACCTTAAAACATTTTCTTTCAAAGCATAAAACTATCTAAATCTACCTTATTTCATCCGAAGACTCATATTAAACTGTTGAGCTCCTCATTATTCTCTAGCTATCTACTGATTTATCAAATTTAAACTGTTTGACAAATCTTTATTCACTATCTAAAACATGAAATTGAAAGCATGAAAAGTTAAGATTAAATTGTTTAACTGATCATGGATTATGACATTTATTGACACTCTGCACATAATCATTATTCTTTGTAGTAAAAGTAAAAGTAGTGGCATTGGACTTGCTCACTTTCAAGTTTTATTTCTTTTGTTTTTGGGTTTGTATTTTCTAAGTCATTTGATCTTTCTTTTAGGACTTTTTACTCTCTTTTTGATTTTTTGTTATTTTTCAATTTTTCAAAATATGGGAAAACAACTTGTAGAAAGAAAGGTATGTACATATTTACAAGACTTATAAAATTCAATTCAAAATTTTATGAACTTTATTATTATAGGACCCTAACAGTGGCTCCACATGGGGATGACATTTTTTGGTGAAATATCAAGAACTTTGAGATTAGTAGCCTTTGAAATTTGACTGTGCTGATCCTGTAAATGTCTTCTGATATCTGCAACTTATTCATATTTATGATATTTACTTTTCAAAGCTTAGGGCCTTCTCTTCGGGATTCAACTTTTCTAAGGAAACATCCAATTCAATCTAAACTTTGCAATGTATATGTACAATGATCAAAGTGAATAAAAACTAACTATTTGTTAACTCAGGAGAGTAATAGTGCTTCATCATTCTGCCATTTACTGGTCCTTCTTGTAGATCTGTTCCATCCATTTCTTTCAGGAAGAAATCATTATTACCTCTATATCCATAAATCACATAAGGTCCTTTCCACAAAAAATAAAATTTTCCATGTTTTCCTTTATCTTCTCTTTTGGAATCCCACTTTAACACTTTATCTCTTATGTAGAAATCATATTCTTTAGTCTTTTTATCAAAAAAATTCTTGATTTTATCCTAAATGACTTGAGATTTGATATAAACTTCTTCCCTTGTTTGTTGCAAGTGAATAGTTTGATTGATCCTTCTTTGAATGTCATTTGTTTCCACTTGTAACTCTTGGATAAGTTTCATCATTGGTACACCTAGGGAGGATGGAAAAACAGCATCCATTCCATAGACAAGTTGGTAAGGGGAAGTACTAATGGATTTTTTAGTAGTAAGTCTATCTGCTTATAAGGCATTGACTAAATTTTTATTCCAAGTCTTTTTATTGTCTTCAAGTAACTTCTTGATGAAATTTACAAGGCTTTTGTTTGAGGATTCAGTTAGGCCATTACCTTGGGGGTAATACGCAGTAGAATGACCTAAGGTAATATGGTATTTGTGGAAAAAGTCAATCATTTTCTTGGATTTGAATGTTCTTGCATTATCAATAATTATCTTTTGGGGGCATCCAAATCTTGAAAGAATGTTGTTTTCTAGGAAAGAAATAATGACAATATCTGTGGCTTGTCTGGAGGTTATGACTTCAATCCACTTAGTAAAATAATCAGTGGCTATCAAAATCCACTTATGTTTCCCTAAAGAAGGAGGATGAATTTCACCAATGAAGTCTAAACCCCATTGTTGAAATGGAATTTCAGTTGAGATAGGCTTTAAAGGGAGGGATAATAATTTCTTCTTACCCTAAAAAATTTGGCACTTATGACATGAAGTTACATATTTTTTGACATCAGCAAACAAGGTAGGCCAGTAAAAACTAGCTCTCGGGATCTTATCTGTTGTAGTTTTCCAATATAAGTGTCCTCCACAGTCACCTGCATGAAATTATTCAAGTATTTTGTTAGCTTCTTCCTTTAATAAACAATTTAATAAAATCTCACTATGATTTCTCCAAAAAAGTACATTATCTAATATGCAAAATCTTACTGCTTTAAGTTTTAAGAATCTGCCTTTGGTTCTTGACAATCCAGGAGGAGCTTGTAAGTTTTGGAGTACAAATATGATATTTGTATACCAAGGTGAGTCTGAGAAGGCTTCACTGATCGATGGAGTCGCCATCTCTTCCTGATCATCTATTTAAGCAAGAAAATTTATGTTTAGGGCATTGTAGTTAGATTCAGCCATAAGTCTAGCTAATCCTTGACCTTTGATGAGTTTTGTGTGTTTTATCTCTATGTCATATTCTAAGATAGTGGCAATCCACTTACCTCTTCTTCCATCAGGACCATCCTGAGTAAGAATGTCTTTTACTACAGAATTTGGGACATAGACAATGATATGGAGTAGAGAATATAAACTCTGAATTTTTTAATGGCCTTAACCAAAGCTAGGGCTTGTTTTTCCATAATTTTGTACTTCAAAGGGGCATCTCTAAGGGTCTTACTAAAAAAAACTATAGGTTGTTCAAATCCTTGGCCATTTTTTAGCAATAAAACTGCAACAATGGTGTGTTATGAAGCAAATGAAAAAATTATGAAATATTTCTTAAAGTCATGACTTATTAGGACTGGAGTTTTGGTTAAGGCTTGTTTGATGGAATCAAATGATTGTTTAGCCTCAACAGTCCATTTAAGAATTGAATCTTTTTTTAGCATGTTATTTAGTTCTCTAATTATCTCAGCTAAATTAGATATGAATCTTCTTAAAAAATTTATCTTACCTAGAAAAGCTTGTAATTCTTTGATGTTTCTTGGTGGACTGATGTTCAGAATTGCGTCTATCCTAGCAGGATCTATTCTAATTCCTTTTTTTGAAATTATGTGTCCAAGTAACTTACCTTCTTCTAATCCAAATAGACTTTTCTTAGGGTTTAATGAGATGCCATATTTCCTGGATTTAATAAAAACTTGTCTCAAATGATTCAAGTGTTCATTATCAGTTTTGGAAAACATAGTAATGTCATCTAAATAAATTACTAAGAAATCATGTATTTACTTTGCAAAAGCTATATCCATAGCCCTTTGAAAGGTTGCCCCTGCATTCATTAGACCAAAATGCATTTTTACATACATAAAAGTGCCCTAAGGAGTAGTAAATGTTGTTTTAGCTTGATCTTCTTTTTGGACTAAGATCTGGTTGTATCCTGAAAAACCATCTAAAAGAGACATCCTAGAGGAGCCAACTACCCTTTGTAATATATGATCCATTTTAGGTAAAGGGTAGTTATCCTTCAAGGATACCTTATTTAGATTCATAAAGTCAAGACATAATCTTATCTCTCCTGTTTTCTTTCTTGTTGGAACTAGGTTGGAAACCCAATCAGAATATCTGATTTGAGCAATGATCTGTGCATCATACATTATTTTCACTTCTTTTTCTATCAAAGGTAATAAAACAGGGTTAATTCTTCTCAACTTTTGTTTAAATGGCTTCTGATCTTCTTTTATTGGAATTTATGTTGGATTATGCTGGTATCATAGGATTTGAGATCTTCATAAGTCCAGTCAAAAACATCTTGATATTCCTTTAAAAGAGTAATGTATTTTTCTTTCTCTTGTTGAGGTAAAATTTTGGAAAGTGTGATTGTTTTGGGTTTTAACTCTGTTCCAATATTGCATTCTTCTATATCAGATCTAACTGGCTTCATTTTTGGTTTTCTAGCTACATCATTTGAGTCAAAAAGATCTTCTAAGGGAGTTAAACCTTTAGGTAAGAAATTATCCTTAAGATTAAATATGTCTGATTCATCATCAATAATTTCTTCAATCTCTACTTTCTCTAAGCTATCTATATCAGCTTGACTAAATCTAGTTGGTTTATCAAACTTTATTCTATTTACATCTAAGTTATTAAAATCTATTTCACAATCCAAATCATGATTTATAGTACAATCTGTATCTATATTGCAATTCTGAAATTCTCCTTCATTCTTCATAAACTTGTAAATCTGTTCATCCTAAGAAAAAAATTTCCAATACTTAAGATTGTTTAGAATTATTGGCCTATGTTTAACTTCAGCAGTATATTTGTGATTAGGTTGGAATGGTAAATTGCATGTACTAGCAAAAGTTGCAAGATAATGAGCTTATATATTTTGTTTTCTAGGTATAGCAACAAATTTACATTCCAATGAATCATCAGTTAAATCTATGACAGTGTCTCTATATATGCTTAGTCTAGGATTGTAAACAGAATAAATTCCATTCACTTGTTTTATGATCAACTCTGAATCTCCCATGATTAAAATTATTTTACTTCCTGAGTTCCTAATGATTTTGAGTCCTAGGATAAGGGCTTCATACTCAGCCATATTATTGGTACATTTAAAATTTAGCTTGAAAGCATGGCATTCTAAGTGATTAGTCTCCATATTTTTTATCCAAACTCCTTATCCTGCTCCTAACTTATTTATTGAACCATCAAAGTCTAAATGCCACAAAGATTCATGAAAAATATTATCATTATTTGATACTTTCTTTTTCTCTACTAGTTCAGTTTGGATTTCATTAGTTTCAGAGTTGCATAGGATAAAAGATCAAGGTTAGTTGGTGTAGAGTAAATTGGGTAGTTTATAGATCTTTCTGCACTACTGACCATGTACTTCATCAATGTTTCCCTATATAACTTTTTAGGCTAGCCAAAAACTGATATAGTAGCATAAGACATGTCCAATTGTAGAGTCCCCTGTAACTTTGCTCCCCATGAGCGAGAAAGTAACATTCCATATTTAGGTGGGATATCAACGACTACAATGTCCATTAATATACTCTTACCAGGATATTGAACTAGTGTTACACACAAATCTTTGATTAAACCTAGGCATTTAACTTTACTTGAATCAAAAGAACACAAATCTTTGTATGGCCTTGTAATTTCTAGATTGAGAGTCTCCATTATGGCTTTAGGCATTAGATTATGGGAAGCTCCTGAATCTAGTATGGCATTATGTAAAATTTGGTCATGAATGGTAAGACTGATATAAAATGGAGAACTGCTCCATCTACATGTTTTCTATTTACATTTGGGCCAAAAATCAACTCTAGCTGATCATCATTTAGATTTATGGAGTCTTCTCCATCATTCATATTTAATGTTTCAGTTATGGTTGATTTATACAAGTGATTTTTTACCAATTCAGTCAAAGGAATTGGTATTTTAAGCTTTGCAATTTATGATTGTATGTTGAATGTAGGTTGAGTTTTACTGATTTGAATCAATTCTTCTTTGGTAACTGTAGTTTGTGTTGGTTTGTCTCGTTTTTCTATAGTTTTTTTTTCATTTTCAAGTGTTTCTACATTCTCTGTTTCTGTGTCTTGTGTTTTACTACTTCTAACTTTCTTTTCAGGGATTATTTGTGAAGCAATAGATGTTCTTTCAGACTTAGAATTATTAGCAGATGTTTTTGAAGTAACAGTTTCTGGATCCACTTTTTTAGGATCAACAAAAGGTTTTTTAGGATCTAAATTTATTGTTTTAACAGAATTATAAGCCTTAGCAGCAGTAGATTTTTGTGAATCTTTTGCAGCTTGAGAAACTTGATCAATAATATCAACAATTTTAGGGTCTGGTGCTTTTTTAGGACTAGAAATGTTTTGGGAAGAATTTGAGTTTTGCTTATTTCCCCTTGGGAGAATTTGTAAAACTTTTGTTTTGGGAGCTTCTACTGTTTTCTAATTGTAAGTTTGGGAAGATTTTTTGGTAGAAGATTCATTGTTTTTCTTGTTTCTAAGGTTATCTTGGCTATGTATTTCATTTATTGCATAATCATAAACTTGTTTATAATCAAAGTATTCACTAGAATCTAATTTGAGTTGTTGAAGTTCAAACAATTCTTGATCTTCCTAAGTAAGGAAAATAGTATTATTGTCATATACGCCCATTAGATTGATAGCATCCTCATCATCATCATTATTCTGAGAACTTTCAGCATAGTTTTCTTGGAATGGTGGCCTTATTGTTTGGTTTGGGGTTGTTTCTTTTGCTTTTCCAGTATTTATGTTTTTTATAAAATTGGGATTTCTGATTTGTTGTTGGTTATCCCACTGAGGCCTTCTCTCTATATTATCTAGTCTATTCATCACCCTTTCTAAGGTTTTAGCTATGACATCCATTTTTGTGTCTGAATTTGCATTTCGTTCTTTAATGGTCACTCTTCTTTCCTTTCCGAGTCTAGCTTTTCTGGCTAAAATTTTCACTTCTACACTAACTGCATCTATTTTCATTTTTTCTAAGGTGTCTGTATCTCTTTCCCCTAATTGGTAGTCCATATCTGTATCAAATCCATCAGGGAATTTGAGCAGAACTAAATAAGGAGTAGGTTTAAGATTTGCAGGGATAAAATTATAGACATTATTATATCTGGAGCAGTAATATTGGATTGAATCATTTGGAACTCTTTTCAAGGAATCAAATTCAGAAAATATTTGGAGGGGGTTCTTTTTCTTTTCCCATTTATTTAAAAACAATCTATAAAACACAACTAAATCAGTTACACTACCAGCAGCTAAATATTTCAAGCACTTCTTAACTTCTCAAGTCAAAGTCTGTGAAAACAACCTCATTTGAACATCTGAATAATCAATTTCATAAATTTCAAAGAAGTTTATCATCTTAGTAATGTGTTTCTGAGAAGTATATTATGTAGTGCCATCAAAAAGTGATATTTTATTTTGATAGTCTTGAGGCATGTCATGAAGTTGTTGTGGTAAAACTAGGGGAGCATATCTATCAGCCATAGCTTGAAGCTTAGCTTGGCTAGGAGGTAAAGTAGAACTGCTTGGAGTTGTACTAGAAATGATAGCATATGAACTGAAGATTGTAGTTGAAGTGCTGGGAAATGAAACTAGAATATATATGGAACTAATAGGAAATGAGGATGATGTGTTTAGGAAATAAAAAGGTGAGTTGATGGATATAGTGGACGAAATGAATGGTGGAAATAATACTCTAGTTTGTAAAGGTAACCTAGGGATAAATGGATCTGTAGATGAGCTGGTACTGGAATTTATAAATGATGTAACATCATACAGAGATGAATCTCTAGCTGGTATTATTGTGGTATGTAATTGAGAAACTAGAGGTTTTTTTGCATAGGTAAAAAACTGAGCTAATTCAATAGCATCATCAATATCTTTAAGAATAGTAAGATTAAGTTGTTCAATTTTAGTTTGATATTGAAATTTCTGTGTTTTAAAATCTCTTGTAATATATTTTTGTTTTGTATTAAAAAATGAAATAAAAACTGGGTCTAAAACAGTAGTTTTAAGATCACTTTCAGAATTTCTTCTAAATAAAGAATGCTCAAATTTAAGATCAAAATCAATATCTTGCAGATTTACTAGCTCTTGTGGTAATGAATTGACTTTTTTCAATGATACTTCAGCTTCTAAATTTTCTGACTTTTTTTTCTTTTTACCAATTCGGTCTGGGTTATCTACTATAATTGCAGGCTTAGGATCTGGGTTAGACCTGGTGTAATATACTTTCCTAGAAGAAAAATTTCCTTTTTTTTTTCAATATACACAACTTATAAAAGCAATCTTAAAGTAAAAGGATGTATAATTTTTTTTTCTTTAAGACTAGTTTTAAGACTGAGGATTGGTTACTTCCCCAATATGGTCGCCAGTAATGTTATCACTCAGTAATTTCTCAAGGTTAAAGAAATAAATAGTCCAAGGTAACCACAAACCTACTTCAAACTCTAGGATCTAGCCTTCCTAGGGTTCGGAGAGGGCTCTCTCTTTAAAATTTAACTTTGTTTTGATTTGTAAATATTAGGCTAGTTATGAAAGTGCAGCTTTGGTTTGGTTTTGACAGATTTGGTGGGAAAAATCACTTGAAAGGATGGATAGTGGGAAATGTGTTTTTCGATTGGGATATGGAGTCAAAATCAAGCTAACAGGACTAGGATCAAGGGCAAAAAGGTCAAATGTCTTCAGGGAAAGATAGATAACCCTTGGAGATCTTGGAAAGTTGTTTTTGTGAGGTGGTGTGATCGGGATAAATGGCACTTAAGAATCCTTAAATACAAAAAATGGAAGTATTAGGAGAGGTAAAATGAATGAGGGAGCAATTAAGAATTCCCTACACTGGAAATCAGAGGAAAACATATAAATGATAACTATTTAAAAATAGGGTGCTATTAACATATCCTGTAGTAATACTCCTAGCTATACATTTAGATTTCTGTAATATCCCTGGCTTAAGCCACCGTAAAAACTCTCATAAAATAAGGTTTCTTAAATAATTAAATATTAAATATTATTATATTGATATTACATGAAGAATATTCTTGTAATTGTTGATTATAAGAATATTGCAAGAATTATTTCTTAATTATTTTATTGATAATAATTTATAGTCTTCTATGGAAATAAATTATATTTCCAAGTTGGTATATTTTATGTGTTTTAGAAATAATGATTAATAGATTTGGAAAAAGTATGGATAAGTGATACTTTTCTCACAAGGAAAAAACAAATCTAGCTTTAAAAATAAAAGCATGAGAGATTTATGGAGTGCTTTTGTGATTTAGGAAAAATCAGATTTATGGATGATTTATGGAATTATTTTATGATTTAGAAAAGCTGGAATGCTTTTATGATTTAAAAAAGTTGGAATGCTTTTATGATTTAGAAAAAATTGTAATGCTTTTATGATTTATAAAAGCTATTCCATTTTATTAATTCTATTGATTATAAGCCTATGAGAGAAATAGAAGAGGGGAATGAGATAATACATGGAGAATGGAGCCAAGGAAGAGGAAGAGAGTATTACAAGCATGCGTCAAGAGATAAGTAACCATATTCTTTGAAAATCCTTTTGTTTGCATATGGGCCATGATGATATAATGAATGAATTTATTTGCAAGAAAAAATTTATGTGATAAAGAATTAAGACTAATTATTTAGTAAACCTCTATACAATTTTGTTCATATAGGAATAAGTGTCTTATTCATTGACTTATGAGAATAATTCATGTGTTGTGAATTGATAAAATATTTTCATGGCTAAATAATTCTGTGAATTGCATGAGTTATTAGGAAAAAAGGTCTAATTATGACTTTGTATCTCCAAAACCGAAATAGATAGGAAAAAAGTGAAAGAGGTTTTTGTAAAAGAGGATGTTATGACAAAAAGCCTCTTTTATATTTTAAAAATTCGTTTTCCATGTCTCAAAAAACTTGTCCTAAATGGATATAAAATAACAGGGAATTAATTATTATTTAAATCTCGAAAAATGAGCTCCAAAGATTCATTTTAATATTCGAAACCGTAACACCTGTGTAAAAAAAGAGAGAGGTTATTTTTAAAGATCCCATTATAAACAAAAACCTCTTTGGGTTTTCCAAAAATCGTTTCCATTTGGTTGGAAACTGTGTCTAAATTTGATGACAAAAATAGGAAATTATTTAATATTAAAATCTGGAACAATGGGTATCAAAGATTCATTCGAATCTTAAAAACCATGAAACTTGTGAAAAAAATGAGAGAGGTTATTCTTATTAATTCTGTTCCAAACAAAAACCTCTTTTTTTTCTTCTGAAATTCGTTTCCATATGTTCGCAATACGCGTCCAAATGGGATGACTAAAACAGGAAAAACATAGTAAAACATAGTGCTTCCATTTCATTTTTCAATGAGACAAGAATAATTGTTTATGTACATAAGACATAATAATTATGTTGATGATTATTTAGAAGGAATTAAATTATATAATTACCAATTATATGCATTAAATGTTTTAAAGATAAATATTTGACTCTTGAAGAGAGTATGTGCTTAGGTGCACATGCATAATATCTTGTATATTTCATCTACTAGAAATTATTATGTGATTTTACATGCATGAAGAGATTGAGTTATGTAAAAACATAGAAATAAGTTATGTGAGGGGTTGCTCACATAAAAAATTTGCGTAAGAGGCAATTGGTTGTGTTATTTGAGAAGGATTTGTTATTCATATTATTTTTGGAGGAAATATTACAAATCTCTCGAATATGTGAAATGATAAGAAAATATTATCTATTTCATGCATAATAGCTATTGAGTTGTCTATATTTTGGAAAATGAATAATTAAGGTGTTAAATTCCTTGGAAAATAAATATATATAATCATATGAAAGGAAGCAATTATTGGGTTAGAACTCTTAAAAAAAGAATAGAAGAGAAAAATATATCCTTGTATGCATTATTGGATTAGAGTTTTAGAGAGGAAAAATAGTAATCACATGCTTTATTATGTAAGATTATTTAGAGAAACATATATATGCTTGGATGCATAGAAAAAAGTATAGTTTTTGGATTATATCGTTTGGATGAGAGGGAGATTTCCCTTTGAATTCATGGAAGAATAAGTGGTATGCGTTTGACCCCTGAGAAAAGAAATGTATTTATTTTTCCATGAAATATGTATTTAGTTTCTTTTGGAAAGAAATATATGTTTTACATGAAAGAATAAAAAGTCTATGCTATTACATGCACAGAATTATAACTAGTATGTTAACTTGGTTTGAAATAAAGCTTGCATTGTGATAAGTATAGCCAATTTGAATAGCTGTTGTGTGGAAAAGATGTCTTTGGAAAAGAACATGCATTCATATACATAAATATAGAATCTATTGTGTTAATCCCTTTGGAAAAGAAAACATAAGATTAGGAAAAAAGGAATTTTCTTGTTGGGATAGTTATCTTGAAAACTTGTTATGCATTTTCATGCACAATATTGTTATATAGTATGTTATATTTCATTTGGAAATAATATGAAGGTGCATGCAGGATTTTGTTAGCGGTTGTTAGAAAGATGATGCTTGATAGTGATTTATTTGTTACTAATGCATCTAAAATGATGTTAAATAAGGTATGTTTTAGACATGCATACAAATATTTGTTGGAGTGTCACAAACAAAGATCGATTATTGGTTTATTAATATTTTATCTAATCATGATATCAAGTGTGTTGACGACAGGAATGGCAAGAAAGAAGGATGACTTGAGAAAAGGATTTTTCAAGCTTAACATTGTGTAAGATAAAGAGTTGTTAGTCCATGTAGGTTTATTAGTTCCAAATACATGATGACACACTAAAGGAAACAGTCTGACTACAAAGACAGAGATTGAGGATTCATGAGTAAATGGTATCATGATGATTGTAATAGCTTATAGCTAGTTATGTTTCATTCAAGATTTTTTTCTATGTAATTTTTATGAAAATGGTCAAGGGATGGATTCCCTTATAACCATTGAGTGAGGAGTGACAACCCTCACGAGCGTTTAATAATAAAATTAAACGTTTGCTAGTTTTCACCCTATGGGGTTTCTAGGGTATATCGGTTTCTAATGATGTGATTATTCATTGTGTCATTTTTATGATGTTAATTTCTTTCATGATGTGATGTTTATTTTATCAATTAGGTGATGTACTGATTCATTTAAAATGATCATGGGATCGATGCATAGTTATAGCAGGAAATTTAAGTTAATATGCTACAACAAGGACAATTAATAGTTGTGTAACTCACTATAATTTTTTCTAAATATTTCTCTAAGTGATGATGATGGGTATTTAAATGGTTAATGTGGAAGTATATAAAGTAATTTATAAGGTTACACATTCGTAAATGTTGAAAACAATTCTTAACTCCATGCATTTTCTTGCGAGGTTATTGGGGTATGTTACAATTTCGCATAAACATAAATGGATGCATGTAATAGAGAAAAGAAACAATGACAAGTGAAGAAAATACTCCACTCCAAAGAGCTCATCACAGAGATCCTGAAGTATGATGCCAATTTTCTTTGATCCAGCCTACTACTCGAATTTTTGACACACAAAAGATTTAAAGTCCAAGAAGAAATGAGTATAACAATCCCAACAATTTTATTCCACACAAAATACTTCAAAGAGTGAAGTATTTATACATAATGTTTTACAAAATATCCTAGATGACTTCTAGGAATAACCTTAGGAAAATGAAATATCTTTACAATAAAAATAGAGATAGCTGCTTAACAAATCAGCAAGCTGTAGTATTTTATCCATAAGAAATAGAAACAATTTTGAGGATAAAGCAGGTGGCTGCATGGTGTCCTCCTTGCTGGCCTTTGGATATTTTCTGAAATTTGACTTTCCTTGACTGATACTCTTTCTCGGATACTCTTTATTCACTTATACTCTTTAACTAATACTATTTAACCTTTAGTCAAAACTTTTTACTACTGTAAATAAAATATGTTTTGACTGACATTTATAAAATAATTTTCTTTCTTCCTTTCACCTGTTTGTTTTTATCCTTCACAATAAATCTGTAAGAGCTTGCCAATCCTCATTTTTAGGAATCTGAATATTCTTTAATTTCCTAAAATTCTTATTAGATTCTGTATATCTAGAAAATGTGGGCTTGATGAAAAATAAGTGCTTGATCTCATATTGTAGGAAAAATAAATCTTCAAAACTTTTCAGCAATACGTTTCCTATGGGGATGCCTTGACCTGTTAGCTTATTCACCTATTCCTTGGCATATTCTCTTATCTTCTTGTCATAATAATTTTGAAGCATTAATTTATCATTAATAACCATGATATCAGGAAGTCCCTTTTGCCTCAAATTTTTCATTTTAACCATAAATCTAATTATAACCGTATTCATACCTTCACATTTTTCTTCAAGATGCCTCATCAAATTTCTCTTTGTTGTGACTTTCCTGATTTCTAGGATAGTGGCAGTTCTATCTGTTACTTTGAGCTCTTCTAATTCCTATCTATTCTTGTTGTTGAGGAAATTGATTAATCTTAAAGCCTATTCTAATTTTTCAGCCAAATCAGTTTGTGTCTTTTGGATTTCAGCTTGCGCTGCCAATAATAACTCTATTTGCTCAAAAATTACCTAAATTGAAGGTCATACATCATGGATGGCTTCAACTAAATTATTCCATAGATAATTTTTTATGTATGATATCTGATCCTTGAGAGTTAATTCTTTTTGTAACTTCTTTACCTCTTCACTCAATTTGTTGGCATTTTGTTGATGTATATTAGCATTTATCTGAGTTGAATTATTTGTCTTTTCAAGATTTTCAATCATCTTTGTCAACCTGTTAATTTCATTTGTCTTCAAAGACATCTCTTCCATTGTTTTTACTATATTAATGGCATCATATGTAGGCTGTACTACTGTAGTAGATGATTCAGTGGCTGATGTAGTGAAAGAAGTCACTGGCACTGTAGTAGCCAGTGGTTCTTTGGGTGCCAACTTTTCTTCTAAGTTGAAGGCACTGCTGCAGTGATGACTCAGATGATTATAGGAATCACTGGTTCTTTTAATGTATCCTTTTCTTGGACAAGTTGGTCCATTTGTACTTCCATTTCCTTAATCTGAGCTGTCAGCTGAAGTATTTAACTCATCATTTCATCTTTTTACTTATGTTCCTATAAGACTTCCTTTGTCCAAAGATGCTCATTTTGGGGAAGTTTGAGTTGTTTCCTCAAGGCTACTATATCCTCATTTCTCTTTTTTACCAATGCTTCTGCTGCTTTAATGCTTGTAGGATCATATCCTACCCACAATATTAATTTTCTAAGGCTTTAATCCTTAGATCCTTTGCATATAATGAAGCTTTATCCAACTTCATTTGATATTGCATATTAGAGATGGTATTTTGTAACTTATGAGAACTCATATTCTTTGTTGTAACTATGGAATATAACATCTCAGAGCTTTGCATTTGAAACTCTATTTGATCTAATTCATGAATACTGTCTGTAGCTACTTCTAGATCAACTTTCTTATAGTTAGCAACTATCTTTGGCATTGATACTGTGGGCTTTAATACTGACATAATCAAATTTTTACTTGAGTAATAAAATGGTGAGAGAAATATGTTTTGATTACCTGGCTTTTGTTTCAAGAACTGAGAGCAAATTTCAGTTTTGATTTCCTCATTCTTCAACTTGATTTGCTTATATTTCTCCTTAATATCCAATTATTTTTCCTCCGCTGAATGTGAGGAAGAAGCTTTCATACTTTGCTACCTTTCTATTAACTGCATGTGTTTATTATTCAGTTGTTCTTCATTCTGATTTGGCTCATTGATAATTACAGTAGCTGCATTTGTATCTGGAAAACCTGTGTTGGCATTTAAGGTCTTTGTTTCTTCAGCATCTATTGTCACTATACCTTTACCTGTTGTATCTAATTTTGGCCTTTCGTTGTAGATAATATTGAAATTTGTTTCTGTTGTAGTCTCTGCCACATATGCTCCTTCTTCTCTTATTCTTTTGATGGATTTCTCTGGTTGATTTGCAGTCTCTAAGGTATGACTAGTATTACCTTTTCTTACTGCATCTTGTAATGTGTTTTCAATCCATTCAAGCTCATTGGAAAACCTTTCTATTTTTGGTTTAGCTTAATGTATAAAGGGTGTTAATTTGAATTTTACCCTTAGTTTGCTCAAGATCCCTTGTGGATCATAGCTCCAAGGGAAAGTCTCTTCAAATTTATATTCCAATAGTTGATTTTCTGCTTCCTTTTCCGCATCTCTGTGATTACATATGAATGGCCCAATTTGATTTTTAAGTTTTAATTGGGTCTTCTTCTTGGCTTCCATGACGTTGATTGAATCTGAATTTAAGATCTACCTGATATACTCTAAGGCAAAGATCCTCATTGGAGGATGTTTGGGTAACTTGTAAGGCAACAAGTTTGACCCAAATTCTCTAATTTAAATATATTTCTCATACAAATACCAGTCACTAACCTTACTCTGCTCTGATAACTACAATATTTTCTTAATTTCTTCACTTATGCTAGGCTACTCTGTTTTGGTCAACATGGTGATTACTGGATGTAAAAACAACTATGAAAACTCTGAATAGCTGAAATCTGTACCTTATTTTCTGAGTATGGATGTGTAAAATATGACAGATAGAGGTTTTGAATCTATGTCCATCTTTTGAAGTGAAATTGGAAAGCTATCTGATTGGAAGTAAACAAACACGTGGAAAAGATAGGAGGTATATTTGAATACTCCTTCAAGCTGTAAATTAGTCAATTGATAGTGAATACTGTCAGCAATGAAACAAAAATAATTAAAAATAACTGAAGGTGGTTGACTTGGAGAAAAGGTGGACAAGAATCCCAAAATAGACTCATCAGTGTGCTCATCAGTGAAATATCCAAGGATAAAGGAAAGCATGGAGATTACAGGCCTTGAACCTTCAGGGAATTTAGCAGTTGAATATGGAGGATTTAACTTGGGAATTTCAACATGTAGAGGCATAAAAGTCTAAAAAATCATGAACCTTTTAGGAAAATCAAGGCCAATGTATAGCTTAGTGAGGGCCTCAATAGACAAAGGGACTGCTTGGCAGTCTGGTTGAAGCTGCAACATTTGGTTAATTGATTCTGCAGTGATGGTAAATAGGAATTGTTTACTGGCATTCACAATAGCTCTTTTTTTAGGAATATAGTACGGGTGACACAATCTAATAGTCTCTTGACAAGGGTGAGTCAATGGGACTACATATTTGGATAAATTGGATTCCCAAATATGAAATTCTTCTTGATCATCTAAAGACTTCTCAAATCACCAATTGTGGATATCTAAGAGGTTGAATTGAACTATGGGATCAGCTATTTTATAATCAATATCTTCAAGGGGAATGTGTTTAATATCAACAACTGGGGGTTGTAATGGATTGACCACAATTGCAGTATTTGGAGTCATGGAAGGTGTAGGTTTAAGAGGTTTAGAACCTTTAGGATTGCTTACACTATTTTTTAGGCATCTTGGTCTGCTTCTGCAAGTTTAAACAGTTTGCAAAGGAAATTTTACTATAACATAGGCTTAAATGGGAAAATTTGGCAAAGTATAGGCTTTTCTTAAGGCTTTTTGTTCAATTAGGTCTATCGAAGAGCTTTAGAGGCTTTAGAATTGGTTTAAAAATAGAAAACAAGAGTTTTATGAGTTTTTTAATGGAAATCTAGGCTAATTTTTTTTTGAAAATGGTTACGGAGTGTTCAGTGTACCTGCAGAGGTTTTCTGCCCTTTTAGAACTTGAAATGGATCATTAAACTATGAAAATTTTGATAAATTTCCTTGAAATAGCGCGTAGAAGACAAACAGGGTTTCTGGGAAAAAATTTCCAGAGTTTGGCCTGTTTTTAGGACTTTTTGGCAATTAATTTCTAAAATTTGGGGATTGTTTATTCTTTATAAGTCTTTGAATTTGATTGCAGTTTCAATTTTGAGAAAAATACCTGTTTGTATTGCAGGTATCAACTTTAGAATATTTTCTGAGGTTCTGGTTGAGTTGATGACTTCAGAAAATTGCTCGGAGCAATGCACAACTCCTCAACAGTCTTCAGAAGTTTTAGGGAAAGGGTTTGCAGGTTTCTAGCATAAAAATGGCAGAAAAAGGCTTTAACAGAGTTTCTTTACAGTCGAGGAGGCAAAGCAGTAGGTTTAAAACGTGCAAGAATAATGGGTAAATGTTTTTTGAAAGGTTCTATTGACATATTGGTCGTATTAAACTGGCATTGAATGTAAGTCGCATCAGGTGGGAGAGTGGTTTTGAATTTTCAAAGGGATAGGAAACTAGTGGTTATCGCACAGGTTTCTGGTGGTAAGCGGTTTTAAAATAAACCCACACGATCCAATGGCTGAAGGGCACGTGGGGGAGAGAGGAATGGGCGAAACCACCCATTTCTCTCTCCTTGCATCTTTTCTATGCGTTATCGACTTCCGATCAATAGATCTGAGATTTGGATGCGAACGATCGAGATCATTTTGGGAGTTGCTTTGAAATGAGATGGTGGGACCATGCCTTTTATTATATAATAAAATGGGTGAAAATAACTTTTAAACCTTTATGATATATCTGAGGGGTAAATCTTTAATTTATACATAGCAGAAAGAGCTTTAACTTTTATAAAAGTGTATTTTAATAAAGGTGAAGCCCTAAGCTCTATATAATATGGTGGGGGAAGAAATATAATATATTCAAAAACATTTATAAAATGTTTTTAATGAGACATATGCGGGGCGAGTCTTAGTTTGTTTTATAGTTTTTAAACCTTTTCAATAGTTTAAAGACCATAAGGGAAGGGTATTTGAATAACGATAGTTTTTAGACCAAAGGGCTTATAGTTTAGGATTTTTTATTTGTGCACATGAGGATTTAAGACTTTGGTCTTAAACATTAAAATAGTGGGGTTTTGGGGTATTTTAAATATAAGGGAATTAATAAATACGTGAGGGTACTTTTTAGGGATTTAATAAAAATATGTTAAAAGTTAATATGAAAAGGTAGTGAAATGTAAATAAAACACATGTTATCTCTAAGCAAAGTGTATAAATTAAAGGATTGCTCATCTTTATATTACTTCAATAATACTTAGGATAAATGTAATTTGAGGGTTTTATGAATGTTTTTTTGAAGGAATGAAGTTAATTATTTTTTAGGGTTACAATTTTACTAAGTAATAATGTGTATTTACTTAGGAAAAAGTGGTCTTAATGTATGAATTAAGGGTTAATGATGATAAATGTGGGTTTAACATAAGAACTCAATATTATTAACTAACCAGTCATCGAGCCTTAGGTCTGGTCCCAAAAAAAGTCAGAGAAATGCTTTGAGCCTGTTTGACTGATAGCTTAGAATACTGAATACTCATCGGGAAGGGGAAATTAGTGATTTTTCCTAATGATGTCTTATTTACATGATTTCTCCTCTTCTTTCTACCTACCCAACTTTATTTCTAACATTTTTTCTTCATTTTGTAGGTGCATTTAGGCTTGCAACCTTAAAACATTTTCTTTCAAAGCATAAAAAATATCTAGATCTACCTTACTTCATCCGAGGGATCAAATTAAACTGTTGAGCTCCTCATTATTCTCTACCTGTCTACTGATTTGTCAAGTTTAAATTGTTTGAAAAATATTTATTCACTATCTAAAACATGAAATTGAAAACATGAAAAGTTAAAATTAAACTGTTTAACTGATCATGGATTATGGCATTTATTGACACTCTGCACATAATCAATATTCTTGCAGTAAAGTAAAAGTAGTGGCATTTGGACTTGCTCACTTTCAGGTCTTATTTCTCTTTTTTTATTTTAGGGTCTATATTTTTCTTTTAGGACTTTTTACCATCTTTTTTATTTTTTATTTATTATTTTCAAAATATAGGAAAACAACTTGCAGAAAGCAAGGTATGTACATATTTACAAGACTATCAAAGTCAGTTCAAAATTTACGAACCCTATTATTATAGGACCCTAACACACTCATGGAAATATTTACATATGAAAGGGTTCTATTCATAATCAAGGGCTCGAAATTGACTCCAGGCCTCCAAATTGAGTGAAATAATATCCATCAATCCTTTTTGAAAATCTATTTTCACCCAAAGTCAGTCCCTTTTTATTAAAATGAAACCATGTCTAGAGTGGTGATGGATTAAACCTTTTGGTAAATATGCACTTCTCTAATTATTTCTCATCAAAAAATCTATAGGATGCTATGAAAGAAGAAAAATATTCTTCCTTTAAAATAAAAATCCTACATATGGAAATGGAATTGTTAGAGAAATCTTAGCTACATATGAAGCACAAAATTTACACCACTAACAAGAATATATATATATATATATATATATATATATATATGAAATAAATATCAAGTGTTTCCTTGTAATATCTCTGTTTTTCTGCTTTTATTTAGACAGTTGAGAATTCTAAATGTTAAGTGGACCTAAAGGAAAACTATATGTGGACATATTATTTTTGAATTTAATAAGTGGAATTAAACTACTGTGTGAATACTAGAGTAAATTGGAGACCGAGATTTCAAATCTATGAGGATGGAATAAAATCCAAATACTTTCCCCAAAATCTCCAAAAATCCTTGGAGAAAAATTAAAATAAAATAAAAAATATTATATGGGAAATATGAATCTAATAGATACCTCAGTAAAGTGGAAAGTTACTGAGAAGAGATGAAATAAAACTAGAAAGAGGAAAAAACTAGTTTTAAAAAGCTTTTGTGGAAAAAAAAGAGTCGAGCCTAGGCTAAAGGAAAACAACATCCTAAATTAACTAGATACAGTTATCGACGAATGTTGAGGGAAATAAATCTTAAATAAGCAATTCCTAGGTAGACAAGAGGATGTCTACGCTTTGGATGAATTGGTCTTTGCTCAGGGGGAGCTATGGAATAAGCTCAAGGTTGGGTGGAAAATAGTCTTTACCAGATTTGGTATTCACAGTTGTTAAATTTTTTGTTATGATTTTTGTTATAATGATGATATTTTGATGTAGTCAGAGGTGGTTAAATTATGAGTTTAGCTAAAATATTTATACCTATAATTGTAAATCCTTTTGACAATATGTTGTGTGCTTAGAAAGAAAGTATCATATGTATTTAATAGAAGTTCAACTATAACAATCATAGTTAATTTATTCTGTATGGTTACATATACTAGAATATATAGTTTGACCAACACAAATAATATCTAAACCCAAAGAGAATTGTCTAAATATGTTGTTAGGTCTTTGTTAAATTTTTTATTTTAGATGTAACAACTCTACTTACCACCAGTTTTTTATTCTTTTATAGCATAATTAACAAACTGTCGTCAAGTACATTAAGGTAGTTCATCACTATTTAATGCACTCTTTCATTACCGCACCCTTTCATTTTATTTTCTAATATTATGACTTCCTTCACAAACTATAAATTCACGTACAACCTATTTTTTCTAGTTTGAGTTTTTGAATTCATTAGTCATTTTCATTGCTGCATGTATTTTGAGTACAATTCATCCCCATCTTATTTTAATGCAATTTCAAGAATATTATTACCCCTTATACTATACCCTTAAAATGATAATTCCATTGTTGTTATCCATACATAGATATATGTTACCCTCATTGCAATCTACTTCACTTTTATTATGCATAGAGCTACCTTATTTTATATTATCAACTACCAATAATTGATAATTATACCTTTGTATTTAAGCAAGGTTAAAGCTCAACCTTTGCAACCAACTTACTAATGAAATTATTATCCTAAATTACATGTGTGCAAAGTCATTTGTTATATTTGAACCTTCATGAAGTTGAAAGGTATTTTTCGTTATTCCATATTTTATAAACAATGATTTTATGATTCGACTTGTAATAAATATGTTATAACTTATGCTTTTACATACTATTACCAATATATCATTCGTAAGAATAGGGTGTTATGTTAATAGATCGGGTATTGTATGAATTGAATGTAATTTTAATAACTCTTAATACATTGTAATGTATTAACCCATCCATTCTTAACTTAGGATGGAAATACGCATTAACCATGAAATGTCTTAACACCATACTATTCCACATAACGATGCGTATTTATGAGATTGGGATTCAGAATTCCTATCCATAGTTTTACAAGCCTGATGATTTTAATTTCTTATCCTTTTGAGCTTTTTATCATTTATGAATTGTACTGTGTCGATTAATGTGATCACATGGCTCCGAAGGCTTCCCTCTCATCTGCAGAGTACTCAACCGCCTTAGATCCACACCACATGGATTGTTATGATGGGATCATATTTATGTCTCGGATTAATTCATAGACTAAACCCTAAATTTTTTCCAATGTCATTTTGGCATTGTGGCTCTTTCGCTCTAGTTATTTCTCAAATCCTTGTTTCTGAAATTTTTCCACACTGTCCACTCAGTCTTCCCAGAATCACGACCCAGAAAATATATGTTTCACCAGTAAGGTTTCATTATCAAATTCCTTCACGTCTGCTTCAGGTAATATTTCAATTTGGTTGTTAACGTTTTCAAAATGATGTCTCTGTTATATTGATTTTATTTAACCTTCAATTCATTTCTTCGAAATTTTATTCTTGCAACTTACATGTTTCTTTTTGTTTTGATTGCAGGATTTTTGTTTTTATCCGAGGTGGTGAATTATCCTCCATTAACGTTTCAGCCAACAGCAAGGTAAGACTGTTTAGCCTTTTCAAAACGTCTAGTAGACTATTGTCTTTCGTAATTCCTATAATTTTCCATACCTACAACATATTTAACTCCTTAATATCGTTTTCTACCCGTAGAGGACTATGATGTATTTAGTCTCCATCTTAATCAATTTAGCTCTAAAATTTTGTGTATTTTTAATACCTTATGTCTACGTTATTGAATTAGTATAGTCGTGATTTAACTATCTCATAGCAGTCTTTGTAATTTAATTTTAGATTCATGGTATTCATCTATATATTCTTCAAATATAGATTAACTTCACTATTTACCTTAAATCCATGAAATTAAAAATGTTTCTGAGTTCTTTCCATACAGTTAGCTTGACATGGTTTTGTTATTTTACAAATCAGGTTTTTCTCATTGAATATAAAACTTCATTATATTAAGTATATTTTTCCACAATTTAAATATGAGGAGTGTGCATTGAGATTCCATTGGTTTGGCATTTCAGTTATTAGGAATTTTGATATAATTCCTTATTTTAATTGAACTGAGTTAAATTGTATAAATCCTTATATCTCTCGTATGCTCGAATTATCTATAGAAATTTGATTTCTGAGTTGAATCAGAACCCCTCTTTTCCTCATGTGGAATTTCGAATTTCATTTTCTTTTCGAAATATTCATACATTCTCAAGTTCAAAAAGTTTTCTTTCCTTTTAATTTATTCTAAAGGAATTTAACACTACTGTATTACAGATTGACAATATGTATGAGTTTCTCATATTTACGTTTATATATTTAATTCAAATGAATAGGATTTTATGACATTTATCAATTTAATAAAATCATACTTTTTTCAGGAACAATGATTTTTACACCGTTCCTCAAAGTTTGACAAGCACTCTATTGACGAGACTTCAGGTAATCCCTTTCCTTCTCGTAATAGGAATTTCTTCTTTCTCTTATGTTCCTCTCATTCTCACACATAACCATTTTCGTCATATTTATATGCAAGTTTACTATCCCTGTCTATTACGAGCAGTAAGGTCATGTTTCCAGATTTAATAACCAATGTCACTTATTTATGTATTCATTGATTTACTTGAATTTAAAGACAATTGTACATGTATTAATTCATATTTATAATTTTATGTGCAGGTACTCCCTTTCATTTCCTTCTCACTTGTACAGTTAATTTATAATTTTGTAAGTCATTCATTGATAATAAACTTTGGTTTCATCTTTACAGGTTGGTCCATAATTCTTTAAGGAATTCCTCCTCTTATATTCTGAGCTAGCTTCAAATGGATAATTTGGTTGTAACCATGGGGTTGAACCCCAAACTCTGTTTAAATTTTTATGACAACATTTAATTGAAATTTATGTCTCTAACAATGTCCAAACTTAATTTGTTTCAGTATAATATAGTACACTTTATTTTCAAGAAGTTGAGCTATCTTTACTTTTCTACATGTAGTAGGTTCTGTTTTGACCTTTGATACATTTCTTAGATATATATATATATATATATATATATATATATATATATATATATATCCAAAAATATTTTAGATATGTTAAATTAGAATATATTAATTGAAATTCACATTTTCATGTTTAACAAGAGAAATGAATTTTCCTCATTATGTGTAAATTTTCGATTTATGTTATTATAGCACAAATGATAAATACACTAATCTTAGTTTCTTGCCCATGTATTTATCTATGTTTCTGTGTATATAATAATAATATTTACAACCTAACCTCATATTTAAACCTGTTACTAAGGTTTAGACATTCTGAGAGTTGGTTTATTTCTTATAATTGTCTATATAACTATACCGAACTACACTATATCTATTATAGTAGGTTCTGTTAAATACATCAGACTCTGTAACTTACAATTAAAAAAAATATATTATACTATTTAATAATATAGAAAATATAATTTCTCACATATCTTTCTACATAAACCATCATTTCTCTAACTATCATCATAATAAAAAATGTTAAGGAAAAATTAAATAAATTGTGCATACCAATTCTGGTAAGACTATTTTCCACCCAACCTTGAGCTTTCTCTACACAGCTCCCCCTGAGCAGAGACCAATTCCTCCAAGTGTAGAAAACCTCTTGTCTACCCAGTAATGGCTTACTTAATCCTTCTTTCTCTTTAGAATGTCTCCATAACTGTGTGTAGTTAATCATGATGTTGTTTTCCTTTTTGCCTAGGTTTTTCTTTTTCTTTTTTCCACAAAAGTAACTTAAAACTAGCTTTTTCCTCTTTCTATTTTTATTCCACCTATTCTCAGTAACTTTCCATTTTACTAAGGTATCATTTATTATATTTTTATCTCCTATCTAATATTTAAATTTCTATTTAGTTTCTCCAAGGTCTTTTGGAGAATCTAGGAAAGTCTTTGGAATCTTATCCATCCTCATGGACTTGAAATCCTGGTCTCCATTTATACTCTAATATTTGCACAATAATTCAATTTCCACATTTATTAAATTTAAAAGAATAAAATAGGTCCACACTAATTATTTTCCTTTAGGTCCACTTAACCTTTAGGATTTTTCAACTGTCTAATAAAAGTAGTAAAAATAGGGATATTACATATTCACCCTCTAAACCTAAACACCACTTTCGGTGTTGAAAAATATTAATTTACTTTGAAAACAGTGATGGATATTTTCTTCTTCTCGACCCCAAGTAGCTTCTTCAGGTGAAAAGTGCCTCCAATGCAATTTCACCCTAGCTACCATCCTATTCCGGAGCTCGATTTCTTCCCGTGCTAGTATATGAAGTGGCTTTCGAAGAAATTCCCCTTCTGGCTCCAGCTGTATTACATTCCAATCAATTACATGAGTAGGATCATGTACATAATTTTTCAATAAGGAAACATGAAAATCATTGGGAACCTTAATGTGACTAGCTAGAGACAACTTATAAGCTACTGGCCCTACTCTTTCTAGAACATCAAAAGGTCCACAGTAACGTGGTGCTCATTTAGCACTTCTACCAGTGTATAAAGTACTCTGTTTAGGCTTAATCCTTAAGTAAACATGGTCTCCCACTTTGAATTCTCTATGAATTCTCTTTTTGTCTTCATAACTCTTTTGGTTGTCTTGAGTTTTCTTAATGTTTTGCTAAATTCTATTTACAATTCTCTCCATCTCTTGTAATGCATCTAGTCCAATAATTAACTTATCCTCGAGTTGAATCCAACTAAGAGGTGTGTGGCACTTTCTGCCATACAATACTTTAAAAGGAGACATATTTATTGAGGATTGATAATTGTTATTATATGAAAATTCTACGAGATGCAGAAAATATTCCCATCTTGTTGGTCTATCCATAACATACATGCGTAACATATATTCTAGACTCTAATTTTTCCCTTTAGTTTTTCCATCTGTTTGGGGATGATATGCGGTACTAAAGTTCAATTTGGTACCCATTCCTCCAAATATATTTTTCCAAAAACCTGAAGTAAACTTTGTATCTTTGTCTGATATAATCATCTTAAGAATACCATGTAACTTTGCAATATCTTTCATAAACACGTTAGCTACTTGACATGTACCAAACATAGATTGTACTGGTGAAAAGTGGGCAACTTTAGTCAAGGTGTATTCAACCACCATTATAGAATCATGTTGATATTTAGTTCTATGAAAACTAGTAATAAAATCTATGGAAACTATTTCTTACTTCCATTCTGGAATAGGTAAAGGATTCAACAATCCTGCTGGATTTTGATGCTCTACTTTTACTTGTTGAGATTATAGACATCTAGCTAGGTAATCGACCACATATTTCTTCATACTAGGCCCAAACATATTCTTTCTCAATGCTGAAATCAATTTTTGATAACCAGGATGCCCTGCATAGGGTCATTTGTGATACTCATATAAAATTTCCTGTTTTAATGAGTTCACATTTGGAGTATGCAATCTGTGTTTATAATAAATAAACATTTTTGGTTTTGAGTATATCCCAATATTTCAGTATTCTGGAATTTTTCTCTAATTTTTTCCTAGTTTGAATCTTCATTCACCACTTCTTGTATCAATGCTTCTATATCAAAATTCACACTACTTCCAATACTATTCTAAATCGGATGTGCATTCCTACTTAATGCATCTACAATATTATTTTCCTTTCCTTTAATATGTTTGATTTCTATGTCAAACTCACTAAGGAAAGTCAACCATCTAGCTTGTATAACATTTAAATCAGGTTGTGTTAAAAAGTATTTCAATCTTATGTGATTTTTCATCAACACAAACTTCTTTCCTAACACATAATGTCTCCACGTCTTCAAAACATGTATTACAACATCTAACTCTAAGTCATATACAATATAATTCTATTCATGCTTATTTAATTTTCTTGATTCATAGGCTATGGCTGAGTTTTCTTGTAATAATATCGCTCCTAACCCTTCTGCACATGCATCTATACATACTACATATTCTTTTTTTGGATCAGAAATATTTAAATAGGAGTAGTTGTTAGGTTAAGTTTTAAATGTTCAAAACTATGTTGAAATTTTGCTGTCCATTCAAACTTCACTCCCTTTTTTTGTAGCAATGTAATAGGATAAGCTAAGGCTGTAAATCCTTCTATAAATCTCCTGTAGTATCCTACGATACCCATCAATGATCCGATAGTTGGAACATCATTAGGCATAGGCTAATCCAGGATAGGTTGTATTTTCTCTAGGTCTACAACCAAACCTTCCTCCGAAATTACATGACCCAAATACTGAATTTTATCCTTATAAAATTCACATTTTCTAATTTTAGAATATAACTTATGTTCTCTAAGTGTTTGTAAGACAATTCTGAGATGTCCTTTATGCTCTGCTTCATTCTTGGAATATACCAAAATGTCATCAATAAATACCAAAAAAAATTGTCTAGATAATTATGTAACACATTGTTCATTATACACATGAATGTAGTAGGTGCATTAGTCGACCCAAAAGGTAGAACCAAGAATTCATAGTGCCCATATCTAGTTGTGAATGCAGTCTTGTTGATGTCTTCATCTTTAATTATTAATTGGTGATAAGATGTTCTTAAATAAATCTTTGAAAAGATAATAGCTCCACTCACTTGATCAAGTAATTCATCTGTTCTGGGTAGAGGATATCTTTTCTTTATAGTCAATTTATTCAGTTGTCTATAGTCGATACACATCTTGAATGCACCACCTTTATTTTTAACAAACAATATAGGTGCTCCCCAAGGAGATACACTTGGTCTGATATAACCTCTATCTAATAACTCTTGTAGTTACAGTTTTAATTCTAACAACTCAGGAGTACTCATTCGGTAAGGCTTTCTAGAGACAGGTGTAGCTCCAGGTACCAATTCAATGGAAAAATCAATTTCTCTTTGAGGGGGTAATTGAGGAATTTCATATGGAAACACATCCTTGAATTCTCTAATTACTGGTAAATGTTCTACAGTTTCTCTTTCAGTTTGTTGTCTGAATTCTTCCATTTGTGCAACATACACTTGACAACCTTTCCTTGCTGTACTCTTTAACTGTAGTGTTAATTTTTTTTTGATTGATATTGGTCTTGGTTTTCCTTTTACTATCACTAGTTTTCCCTCACCATCTATACAGTGTAATATTTTATCTAAGAAATTGGCTATTGCTTTCTATTTTTCTAACCAGTCCATTCCCACTAATACATCATAGGAACCTAGAGGAAAAATATTAAATTCAGTTCAGTTTCATACCCATTTAAATTTACAACAATCTTTGGTAATTTATCAGTCACCTTTCTTTTTGTTCCAGTAGCTAACTGAACTAACCATGCTTGCTAAAATATTTCTGATCTTACTTTAGACTTTTCCACCATCTGAGGACTTATATAACTTAAATTTTCTCCTGGATGTATCAAAATGAAAACAGATTCTTCAACAATCATACCTTCAATTTCGACCATGGTCGATTGGTGTTTACCTTGGCGATCATCTAGTACAATACTAATTCTGGGAATGTTTCTTGCAATATCATTTATTGTAGTTGCCTCTCTCAACATTTGAATATTTTGAACTATTCGATGAGGACAGTCTCGTAACAAGTGAGGTTCTCTAAAACCCAAACATTTTAATGGTTCCTTCACTTTTACAGTTCATTCTTTCCTTTTTTTTTCATCCATATTTTTAGATCTAAGTTGTGATTGGGCTGGCTGACTTTCTACAATTTTTTTAAAATTATTCCTTTGATGATTTTCCCAAACTTTTTCAAGTACGTTGGTTTTACTCTTTTCCCACTAAAGTCACCTTTCCCTTTTTCTTTGTTATGCCAATTTTTTAGTTGATCGTTTCTGACTTTGAATTGCTAACAACATAGTCTTTCTTTACGCAAAACTTCATCCATTGTCTTGGGATTATAATATTATATTCTCTCCTTGTAGATGGTAGGTAGAGAGTTTAAAAATCATTGTACCTTAGCCTTATCTTGTCTAATATAAGGTACATAATGAAGTAGATTTGTGAATTTGGTAACAAACTCATCTATGGTGAGTTATTCCAATTTCAACTCATGAAACTCTTTGGCTTTGTCATCATAGTATCTTTCAATCAAATATCTTGATTTAAATTTATCTTGGAAGTCTTCCCAAGTAAAAGTTTCCTCATCTAGTACATGTACTATTTTGATTTCTTCCCACCACAAGGAAGCCTTACCTTGTAGTTGGTAAATAGCCAATCTGGCTTTTAGGTTACTTCCATATTCATAAACTTGAAAGTATTTGACCATGTTTAGAAACCTAGCTTCTGCATCTTCCTCCTTTTCACCATCATAAGTAAGAGGTTTATTTTTTCGGAATTATCCTTGCAATTCCTTTTTCTTTCTAGACTATTGTCCAGATCCTTCACCTTCCTCAGATATTTTCTGAGTTTTTATCGACTTATATTCTCTTTTTTCCAAGTTATTCACCCTTGTGACTAGACCTTTAGGTGAATTCCTTGATAAACATTTCTTTCTCTTCATTGGCTTGCAACAATATTTCATTGCTGGTTCTCAGCTGAATCATTTCTCATTGCAACTCCCGAAACATAGCCAACAACAAAGCATTTTGATCTGGTGGATTTTACTGACCACCCAGATCTAGATTCTACTTATAGCCCTTCCCCGTTTCTCATAATGACAACTGTACTTTTATACACTAAATCACTGTACACAAAAATTAAATTAGTGCAAAAAGTTTTCAATCTAAATAAATTTGCAGCATTAAAATTTTGGATTTTAAATTTTCTGTGTGAGGACACATATCTGCCCAACATTTTAACATGAGATCTGATACCATTTGTAACAAATCTACATACCACCATTCTTTTTCTTTTTATAGCATAATTAAAAAAATGGCTTCAAGTACATTAAGGTAGTTCGTCACTATTTGTCGCACTCTTTCATTACCGCACCATTTCATTTTATTTTCTATTATTATGACTTCCTTCACAAACTATGAATTCACATACAACATATTTCAACTAGTTTGAGTTTTTAAATTCATCAGTATTTTTCATTGTTGCATGTATTTTGACTACGATTTGTCACCATCTTATTTTAATGCAATTTCTATAATATTATTACTCCTTATACTATACCTTTAAAATGCTAATTCCATTGTTGTTATCCACACATAAATATATGTTACCCTCATTGCTATCTACTTCAATTTTACTATGCATAGAGCTACCTTAGTTTATATTATCAACTACTACTAGTTGATAATTATACCTTTGTATTTAAATAAGGTTAAAGCTCAACCTTTGCAACCAACTTACTAATGAAATTATTATCATAAACTACATGTGTGCAAAGTCATTTGTTATATTTGAACCTTCATGAAGTTGAAAGGTATTTTTCATTATTACATATTTTATAAACAACTAATTTATGATTTGACTTGTAATATATATATGTTATAACTTTTACTTTTACATAATATTACCAATTTATCATTCGTAACAATAGGGTTTTATTTTAATAGATTAGGTTTTGTATGAATTGAGTGTAATTGTATATTACTCTTAATACATTGCAATGTATTAACCCATCCATTCTTAACTTAGGATGGAAATACACATTAACCATGAAACGTCTTAACACCATACTATTCCACATAACGATGCATATTTATGAGGTTGTGATTCAGAATTCCTGTCCGTAGTTTTAAAATTAAGATGCTTTTAATTTCTTATCCTTCCAAGCTTTTTATCATTTATGAATCGTACTCTGTTGATTAATATGATCACATGGCTCTGAAGTCTTCCCTCTCATTTGCCAGAGTACTCAACCGCCTTAGATCCACACCACATGGATGGTTACGATGGGATTCTATTTTTGTCTCGAATTAACTCATAGACTAAACCCTAAAATTTTTCCATTGTCATTTTTTCACTGTGGCTCTTCAGCTATCGTTCTTTCTCAAACCCTCGTTTCAGAAATTCTTCCATACCATCCGCTCAGCCTTGCCAGAATCATGATGCAAACAATATATGGTTCACTAGTAAGGTTTTATTATCAAATTCCTTCACGTTTGCTTTAGGTAATATTTCAATTTGGTTGTTACGTTTTCGACATGATGTCTCCGTTATATTGATTTTAGTTAACCTTTTATTCATTTCTTCTAAATTTTATTCTTTGCAACTTACATGTTTCTTTTTGTTTTTATTGTAGGCTTTTTCGTTTTTATTCGAGGTGGTGAACTATCCTCCATTAGCATTTCAACCAACAATGAGGTAAGAGTGTTCAGCCTTTCCAAAACGTTTGGTGGATTGTTGCCTTTCGTAATTCCTATAATTACCATACTTGCAACATATTTAAATCACTACTATCATTTTCTACTCGTACAGGACAATGATGTATTTAGTCTCCATATTAATTAATTTACCTCTGAAATTTTGCGTATTTTTAATAATACCTTTTGTTTGTGTTATTGAATTAGTATAGCTGTGATTTAACTATTGCATAGTAGTCTCTGTAATTTCATTTGAGATTCGTGGTTTTCATCTGTAGATTCTTCACGCATAGATTAACGTGTCTATTTACCTTAAATCCGTGAAATTAACATTGTTTCCGAGTTCTTTCCATACGGTGAACTTGACATCGTTTTGTTATTTTACAAATTGGGTTTTTCTCATTGAATATAAAAATTCATTATATTAAGTATATTTTTCCACAATTTAAATACGAGGAGTTTGCATTGACATTCCATTGGTTTGGAATTTCAATTATTAGGAATTTTGATATAATTCCTTATTTTCAACTGAACCGAGTTAACTTGTATAAATCCTTATATCTCTCGGATGCTCCATTTATCTACAGAAATTCAATTTTTGAGTTGACTCAAAACCCCTCTTTTCCTCATGCAGACTTTAAAATTTCTTTTTCTTTTCGAAATATTCGTACATTCTCAGGTTCAGAAAGGTTTCTTTCCTTTTAGTTTATTCTAAATTAATTTAACACTACTATATTACAAATTGATAATCTGTATGAATTTCTCATATTTATGTTTATATATTTAATTGCAATGAATAGGATTTTATGACATTTATCAATTTAATAAAATCATACTTTGTTCAGGAACAATAATATTTACATCATTCGTCAGAGTTTGAGAAGCACTTCTTTGACAAGACTTCAGGTAATCACTTTCCCTCTCGTAATAAGAATTTCTTCTTTCTTTTCAATTCCTCTCGTTCTCGCACTTAATAATTTTCATCATATTTATATGTAGGTTTACTATCCATGTCTATTATGAACAATAAGGTAATGTTTCCATATTTAATTAGTAATGTCACTTATTTATGTATTCATTGCTTCACTTGGATTTAAAGACAATTGTACATGTATTAATTCATATTTATAATTTTATGTGTAAGTACTCCCTTTCCTTTCCTTCTCACTCGTATAGTTAATTTATAATTCTACAAGTCATTCGTTGACAGTAAAATTTGGTTTCCTCTTTATAGGTTGGTCCCTAATTATTTAAGGAATTCCTCCTCTTGTATTCTAAACTAGTTTCAAATGGATAATTTGGTTGTAACCATGGGGTTGATCCCCAGACTATGTCTAAATTTTTACGGAAACATTTAATTGACATTTATGTCTGTAACAATGTCCATACTTAATTTGTTTCAGTATAATATAGTATACTTTATTTTTAGGATGTTGCACTATGTTTAATTTTCTGCATGTACTAGGTTCTGTTTTAATCTTTGATACATTTATTAGATAACGTTATCGTTTATATGTATATCCAAAAATATTCTAGATATGTTACAGTAGAATATATTAATTTAAATTCACATTTTCATGTTTAACAAGAGGAATGAATGTTCCTCATTATGTGTAAATTTTTTTATTTATGTTATTATGGCACAAATGATAAATACACTAATTTTAATTTCCTTCCCATGTATTTATCGGTGTTTCTATGTATATAATAATAAGTTTTACAACCTAACTCAGATTTAAACTTGTTACTCAGGTTTAGACATTCCGATTGTTGGTTTATTTCTTATAATTGTATATGTAGCTATACAGAACTACACTATATCTGTTATAGTAGGTTATGTTAAATACACCAGACTCTGTAAATGTAACACCCCTAGTTTTATGTTTCCTGCAAACTAGACATTTGAACTTTAATCCAAAGGGGAGTGGACCCCAATGGATAAGTATTTTGTGGATGTAATTAATTATTTAATTATGAGAATTAAATAAAATAATTTTTTGCAGATTGACCAAATGAGAATCATGAGATCACTTGCCAAATCCATGAGGATGGAAAGAGGCAAATACTTACCCCAAAAATCTTTCAAAAAATCCTTGAAAGAATTTATTTCCAAACTAGATTTTGAGGAAAAATCTAGTTTTTCCCCAATGAGGTGGAGAGTAGTTGGGAAGAGGTAAAAAGCTGAGAAAAACAGAAAGCAACTTTAAAAATCCCTAATTAAGGGAAGCCTAGGCAAGCAGGAATAAAAGCATCCTGAAATTCTAGACGCAGAATTAGAAACAGGCTTTGGGGAGCAAAATCTTAAATAAGATACTCCTAAACATATTAGCGGTTGGTCTGTTATGGAGGTCATCTCAGCTCAGAGGTGAGTTTTGGAGATAGAGGGACTCGAAGGTTGGGAGGACTGGTCAATTTCCGAATTGGTATGATCACAGTGTTTGTGAATGATTTAATTTATTTGTTGTTATGTGTTAAGGTTAATGATTGTAGCTACATACTACTTGCAATATTTTTGTGCTTGTGTTCCATACATTTACATAGCTGTTAGAAGAATTAAATCCTCTCAGTTCTGCATAGTTGTAGGAACAAGAATTATGGGAAAAATCAGCCAGAAACTCTAAACCAGTGACTGGTTTAAATCTATATATTTAGGTTACCCTCATAATTCATAATTGTGTAACTTTAATATGTTTCTGTTAAAAATAGAATTAAATCAGTAAACACTAGAAAAACAAAACATTTGTGAAGGAGTGATTAAGTATGTGCAGTGCAGATCTATAGATTTGTTGAATTAACAGTGCATGTATATCTATAGATTTAACCTCTATGGAAAAAAAAAAAATGGATGAGTACCTTTATTAGAGTTAAAAAAAGTCAGACAAAAATAGAGCTAAATATGGTTTAATAAACCTGTAAACAATTTTGGCCTAAGAAATAAACATAAACTAGAACATGACTAACATCCTTTACTGGTGAAGTCTCCAAACTGAAGGTGCTATTGGAAAATAAACATAAGAAAATTTATATGAAGTGCATGTAAATTTTATAAGATGTGGGTAATAACAATTACTTCACATACCAGATCAATAGAAAATTCTGATTGGAAGTGTTAACTAGAGAACTGGCTATACTGAACATGCTATAAAACAAAACAATAATTTCCAGAGTCTATTATTGTTGGCACCAGTAAACAATACTTGGGAACTTTAAGTCAAGGAGAAGGTGGAGAGGTATACTACTAGAGGTGGAGAGGTATACTACTAGAGGTGGAGAGGTATACTACTAGAGTAGAATAACACATATAACCACATAAACCAAATGTCAAGAATCACTACATTATTGTAGATGTGAATGTTCTTGCAGTATAGATATTTATATACGGTTATGATAATAAAATGTGGAGGAAGAAAAAATACAAGATAAGAGTAGTAAGCTTATCAATTCTATCCATTAAATTGAAGCAGATAGATGCAGTAGAAATAAAATCCTATCATGAGCATCAACATGAATTAGCAATCTGAAAATTTTCAGAGTATAGCATAAATCTGTCTTTTCAAACAGGAATGGAATATATATATATATATGTAAGCTACATGTTAATTCATGAACAAAAATAATAAATCACGACAATTGTGTCCCATAACACATTAATAGAAAATATGTGGTCTCAGCAACCATATTATCTGGATGTTATTAAAACAGTCCAAGTCTTGGGTAATCATTATTATTACAGTAGTAAAAATTTATGAAATTAAGACTCGAATGTCTAAATAAAAATTATGTATAATAACAGTGTGAGAGTCTGGCTTCACTTCGACCAATATTTTGTCGATAATGACCTGAAATTGCAGGGTGGATCGAAGTTAAATCAGAGTGAAATACCCATTTCACTATATCACCGAGAAGAAAATTCGTATGGGATTCAAATTTACCTGCATAAAACAAGAGCCGGTAAGAATGCGAGTTGATTTGCCGCTATGAATTATCTCACAGAAAATAATATATGTGAGTATTGAGAATTAAAATAAAGGAATACCTTGCAGATGAGAAACCTTTACTCCAAGATGACCTGAAAACAAAGATATCGGAACAGTATTAAAAAATTCGAAGACCAGGATATTCACCTGGAACGAAAAAGCAACGAGTCAAATATTGTAAATGAATCGATCACTTGCCTAGGGTAGTGATTGGCCGCCGTAAGGGAGACGTTTAGTCAAGACAATGCCACTCGAATAACATTAGTATGGTCACGGAAGACTATGAGGAATAAAATCCTACCAGGCAATGATGGAGTATTAGTACCAAAATTTATCAACAAGAAGATAAATGAAATGTAAGAAGTGATGTAAAAAAATAAAATCAAACGCAATAGGGTAGAAAAATCTCCACGAGAGATTGGTCAAAATGGACTGAGATGATTTCTTGACAGTAAACGAAACTATGTCGAAAAATTTTTATTTAACAATAGCTCTCGCACCCTAAGCCGAGCGTATTGCCACTAGGAAAGAATACGTATCAAGGTATAGTGCACAGAGAGTAAACCCTCACACTTAAGATAGTTAAATTCTAAGAATGTCATACCTGAACTCCAATACGATGAAGAGATAGATACGCCAGAAGCTTGGGAGAGCCCGACGCTTCGATTCCCCAACAGGCAGAGTCTCGACACTGGGAGGAAATCAGAACAAATGAAGGGAGAAAGAACCATTTCATTACTAAAACAGAGATTTATACGAATTTTCCAAATTAAAAACCAACGAAACCCTAATGGATATGAACCATCTCCACCATCCAAGCATCATCAGATCGATGGCCTATACATAGATCGATTGGGGTAAATTGACATTTAATACACAGTCGTCCAACACATAAATGTAGATCTATGGAATCGATGACATAGTACTCCAGATAGTGTCATATGGCCGGCGAAATTAAATGAGCATACAAGCGTGGCATATTATAACCAAAACGTAAATACATAAATCCTTGCGGGTAGATGTAACGAGAGCTAAAAAAAATTGAAAATTAACAGAGCGCCATCGAACAAAGTGAAGTGGAGATTTGAAATAGGTTACAAATGCCAAATACATTAAGCCAACCTTGCCAACGAAGCATAACGAGTACTTTAAAATTTAATGTCGTCTATCTCCATAGAAAATTCATCATAAGTGAAAAGTACGTGAGATATCAATGATGCTATGGGAACGCTCATTACACATTCGAAACAGTGGCCGCAAAACTATAATAACCTCATATAAATGACATAAAATTTAAATAGAAATAGATTGCTCAACACCTTGAATAACTCGGAATCAAAACATAGTGTTATAACTCTTAGAGGAATATGAAGATATAAACCCAATGAATAACATATCCAACCTACAATCCATAAGGAAAGGCTAACGAAATCCAAAGCGTAGGTATGGTGAACCCTACAAGGGTTGTACGTAAAGGTTTAATGAATAAATATAAATGTGTATGAGTAAATGTAAACATATAAATTATGTGTGAATAGTATATATATATATATATATATATATATATATATATATATATATATATATATTAACATAAGCCACAAACATTTAGGGGAAGAGAACAACAAAACTATGATAGACAGCCAATTATACATGCAAGAGTAATAGGAGGAATAGGAAAACCCTATTGAATAGATGTTCATAATTGATGAATTTCGAAGGTAGAATTGAGTAGCTATGGCCAATAGAAGCACAAAGTTAAACAATAAATAGAAAAAAATAAAAATAAAAAATTTTGGGGTGGAAAAGAAGAGACGTTACAAATGGTATCAGAGCGCATGTTAGAAAAACTGGGCTGTTTTTGTTGTGCTCACTGTATAAATTTTTCTTGTTGAATTTTTTTTATTACTGATATGTGTTGTTTAGTGTAAAGTGTTGCTGAAACAGAAAAGTCAAATGGCTGGAAGTGATGAAATTTATCTTGATCTGCGTGATGAAGATAATACACCAGATCCCAATGCTCCGATGATGGCTATGTTGCATAGTTTTCAATGAGAGATGGCTGAGCTAAGAAGCCAGAGTGACAGACTATCATTAGCCAGTGAGGAGCAGGAAAAGCTCATCAGAGAATTAACTTCGTGGAACAACCAAGAAGGTGAAGGTTCCAGAAAGAGGAAGAAGGGCAAGTTCTCTGATGATTCTAAGGAAGATGATGCTATTAGGCATCAGTATAAGCAGCAAAAGGAATTATAGGGGGATTTCCGAAAGATCAAACCTCCCTCCTATGATGGGGAGAAGGAGGAAGATGCTGAAGCCTGGTTGTTGAAAATGATTAAATATTTCCATGTCTATGAATATGAAAGCAACCTAAAGGCCAGATTAGCTGTCTACCAGCTACAAGGTAAGGCTACCTTGTGGTGGGAGGAGATGAAAATGATCCATGCCATTGATGAAAAAAATGTGACTTGGGAAGATTTCCAAGTCAAGTTTAAAAACCGCTATTTGAATGAACGTTATTATGATGATAAAGCAAAGGAATTCCATGAACTTAGACAAGGAGAGCTCACTATTGATGAGTTTGTCACCAAGTTTACAAATATGTTGAGATATGTCCCTTACATTCGGGAAGAGAAGGCAAAGGTGCAAAGGTTTTTGAACTATTTTCCTGTTGTGTACAAAGAAAAGAACGAGTTCGATAACCCAAAAACTATGGATGAAGCAGTGAGGAAAGCTAGGTTATGCTACCAGCAGTTTGAGGGAAAGAGTGAGCATGGAAAAGGCTAGATAAACAAGGGTGAAATCAAAGGAAAGAAACAAAAACCATCTTACTTAAAGAATTTTGGTAGAGATCATCAGCAGAAAAAGTTTAATAAACCAAAAGGAAGCCAAACTGCTCAGTCTCAAGTTGGTTCCAAAAAACTAGATGGAAAAAATAAGAAGGCACAGTTAAAATGAGGGAGCCTTTGAAATGCTGGGGATGTGGAGAACCTCATCTCTTGAGGGATTTTCCCCACCGAAATATTCAGATGATTTTGAGGGATCGAGAAGCTACCACAGTAAATGATATAGCAAGAAATATACCCACTATCAGTGCAGCCTTGGAGAATTGACAAGCAGAACACCAAGCTACCATGGTTGAAATGGAAGGTAATATTGTTGACCAATCTGTTACTGTTTTAATTGATCCAGGTGCTTCTTTGAGTTACATTAGTCCACAAGTGGTACAAAAATGCAATCTCAAAACTGAAAAATTTCAACAGTCTTGGTTGGTCCAGTTAGCTACTGGTACCAAAAGGAAAGTAACTCATAAGCTACCTCAAACAACAATTAAATTAAATGATTTTCAGACAGAAGAGAATTTAAATATTCTGCCCTTAGGCTCATATGACTTGCTGATAGGAATGGACTGGCTGGAAAAGAGAAAAGCTATGATGAACTGTTGGGATAAAACTTTGCATTGCATAGATGAAGAAGGGAAACCTTTTATTCTCAAGGGAAAACCAAAACCCATCTCTGTAAGACAAATATCAGCACTGCAACTAAAAAGAACAACTAGGAAAGGATATCAAGTATATGCAGTACATGTTGAAGAAATAGAAAAATAACCTAAATAAAACCTGCTGGATACTTTGCCAGTAGTGAGAGAGTTTAAGGAAGTTTTTCCAGATGAGATTCCTCATCTTCCCCCCAAAAGAGAGATTGATTTTTCAATCGATTTGGTTCCGGGAGAAACATCTGTTTCCCGAGCCCCTTATCGAATGAGTCCTCATGAACTCATGGAACTAAAAATGCAATTGCAAGGATTGCTGGATAAGGGTTATATCCGACCAAGTGTGTCTCCTTGGGGAGCACCGGTGCTGTTTGTGAAAAAGAAGGATGGAAACTTTAGAATGTGCATTGATTATTGTCAGCTGAATAAGTTGACAATTAAAAATAGATACCCTTTGCCTCGAATTGATGATATTTTTTATCAGGTAAGAGGATCTTCAGTATTTTCTAAGATTGATCTAAGGACTGGTTATCACCATCTCAGAATTAAGGAGGAAGACATTAGCAAAACAACTTTTCGAACCAGGTATGGTCACTACAAATTTGTAGTCCTACCTTTCGGTTTGAAAAATTCCCTTGCCACCTTTATTTGCTTAATGAAAAGTGTTTTAAAAAATTACTTGGATAAATTTATACTAGTGCTCATAGATGATATTTTAGTTTATTCAAAAAGTGAGGAGGAGCACAAAGAGCACTTGAGGATAGTGTTGCAAACTTTGAAAGAAAACCAGTTATATGCCAAATTCAGTAAATGTGAATTTTATAAGGATAAGATCCAATATTTGGGTCATATTATCTCTGAACAAGGGTTGGCTGTTGACCCTGAAAAGATAAAGGCTATTAGAGAATGGCCGGTGCCAACTGTTGTTTCAGCAGTGAGATCATTTATGGGGATTGCAGGTTATTATCGCAGATTTGTGGAAATATTTTCTGTAATCACCTATCCCATAACTTCACTACGAAGAAAGGGTGTCAAATTTTAGTGGACTGAAAAATGCCAAAATAGTTTTGAACAATTAAAATTAAAACTCACTACAGCCCCTATACTGAATATTGCAGATCCTGATAAAGAATTTGTTGTGTGTACGGATGCCTGTAGAGAGGGGTTGGGAGGAGTTCTGTTGCAAGAAAATTCGGTTATTGTATATGAGTCCAGGAAACTTAAGTCACATGAACAGAACTATAGTGCATATGATTTGGAATTGGCTGCTGTAATTCATGCCTTGAAGATGTGGCGACACTATCTTCTTGGAAAAAAAGTTAGATTGATGACTGATCATATTAGTCTTAAATATTTCTTTTCCCAAACTGATTTGAATGCTCGACAAGCCAGATGGCTATCTTTTCTGAGTGAATTTGATATGGACATAAAACATATCAGAGGGAAAGAAAAAAAAATTGCTGATGCTCTGAGCAGAAATGCTTGCCAAAACATAAACAACATTGGAAGTAGTGCTAATTTTAGTTTAGAAGATCTAGTGAAAAAGGTAGTAGACCAGGATCCAAATTATAAGAATCTACATGTGAAAATACTAAGGAAGGAGATGGTTGAATACACTCAAAACCAAAAAGGGTTGATCTGCTACAAAAATAGATTGTATATTCCCAATGTGGAAACTTTGAAAAAATAAATCCTAGATGAATATCACAAACAACCGTATGCAGGACATCCTGGATATCAGAAAATGCTAACAGCTTTGAAAAAAAAGTTGTTTTGGCCAGGAATGAAAAAAGATGTAGCAGAATATTTAGCTAGGTGCATGGAGTGTCAACTAATTAAAGTGGAGCATCAGCATCCTACTGGTCTTCTACATCCTTTTCCAATTGCATAATGTAAATGTGACACCGTTTCTATAGATTTCATAATAGGGCTACCAAAAACTAAATACCAACACGACTCAGTGATGGTAGTAGTAGACACTTTAACAAAAGTTGCACACTTCATACCTGCAAAATCTACTTTTGGGAAAACCCAAGTAGCGGATGTGTTCCTGAAGGAAGTATTAAGGCTCCATGGAGTTCCAAAGATGATTGTTTCGGACAGAGATGCTAAGTTCACAACAGCCTTTTGGAAAGGTCTATTTGGGGGCATGGGCACTAAATTGAATTTTAGCACTGCCTATCACCCTCAGACCAACGGTCAGACAGAGAGAAAAAATAAGATTTTGGAGGATATGCTGAGAATGTATGTGATGGATAGGCCATCAAAATGGGAAGACTACTTGCATTTAGCTGAATTTGCCTATAATAACAGCTATCAATCCTCCATCAAAATGAGTCTATTTAAAGCACTCTATGGAAGGAAATGCCATACTCGTTTGAGCTGGGGCCAACCTGAGGATAAGCTAATGTTGGGACCAGATGCTTTACAAGAGATGGAAAGAATTGTTAAAAAAATACAAAGAAACATCAAGAAAGCACAAGATCAAAAGAAAAACTATGCTGATAAGAAGAGGGTACATCGAGAATTTAAAGTGGGGGAGCATGTGTATTTGCGTATTAAACCCAAAAAGAGCACACTTTATGCTGGAAGTTGTGCAAAATTGGCTCCTAGATATTGTGGGCCTTTTGAATTGTTAGAAAGGGTGGGACCAGTGGCTTATAAGTTGGCCTTACCACCCCATGTTAAAGTTCATGATGTGTTTCATGTTTCATTATTAAAAAGATATGTACATGATGCTTCTCACATTGTTGATTGGAATGTGATATAGGTGGAACCAGAAGGGGAGTTCCTTCCAAAGCCGCTTCAAATATTGGAGCGGGACGAAATTGAATTGAGGAATCGAATGGTAGCAAGAGTAAAGATGCAATGGAAGCACTTTACTGCTGAAGAAGCTACCTGGGAAAGAGAAGCTAAGATGATGGAAAAATATCCATTTTTGTTTGAAAAATGAACTCTAGTAGTTAGTTATCAACACCGAGGACGGTGTTTTCTTTCAGAGGGGGAATATGTAACACCCATAGTTTTATGTTTCCTGCAAACTAGACATTTGAACTTTAATCCAAAGGGAAGTGGACCCCAATGGATAAGTATTTTGTGGATGTAAATAAGTATTTAATTATGAGAATTAAATAAAATAATTTTGTGCAGATTGACCAAATGAGAATCATGAGATCACTTGCCAAATCCATGAGGATGGAAAGAGGCAAATACTTACCCCAAAAATATTTCAAAAAATCCTTGAAAGAATTTATTTCCAAATTAGATTTTGAGGAAAAATTTATTTTTTCCCTAATGAGGTGGAGAGTAGTTGGGAAGAGGTAAAAAGCTAAGAAAAACAGAAAGTAGCTTTAAAAATCCATAATTAAGGGAAGCCTAGGCAAGCAGGAATAAAAGCATCCTGAAATTCTGGACGCAAAATTAGAAACAGGCTTTGGGGAGAAAAAGCTTAAATAAGCTACTCCTAAAAAGATTAGAGGTTGGTCTATTATGGAGGTGATCTCAGCTCGTGGGTGAGTTCTGGAGATAGAGGGACTCTAAGGTTGGGAGGACTGGTCAATTGCCGAAGTAGTATGATCACAATGTTTGTGAATGATTTAATTTATTTGTTGTTATGTGTTAAGGTTAATGATTGTAGCTGCATACTACTTGCAATGTTTTTGTTCTTGTGTTCCATACATTTATAACACCGTTAGAAGAAATAAATCCTCTCAGTTCTGCATAGTTGTAGGAACAAGAATTATGGGAAAAATCAACCAGAAACTCTAAACCAGTGACTCGTTTAAATCTGGAGATTTAGGTTACCCTCATAATTCATAATTGTGTAACTTTAATTTGTTTTTGTTAAAAATAGAATTAAATCAGTAAACAATATAGAAAAGAAACATGTGTGAAGAAGTGATTAAGTATGTGCAGTGCAGATCTATAGATTTGTTGAATTAACAGTGCATGTATATCTATAGATTTAACCTCTATGGAGAAAAAGAAGAAGATGGATGAGTACCTTTATTAGAGTTAAAAATAGTCAGACAAAAATAGAGCTAAATATGGTTTAATAAACCTGTAAACAATTTTGGCCTAAGAAATAAACATAAACTGGCACATGACTAACATCCTTTACTGGTGAAGTCTCCAAACTGAAGGTGCAATTGGAAAATAAACATAAGAAAACTTATATGAAGTGCATGTAAATTTTATAAGCTGTGGGTAATAACAATTACTTCACATACTAGATCAATATAAAATACTGATTGGAAGTGTTAACTAGAGAACTGGCTATACTGAACATGCAATAAAACAAAACAATAATTTCCAGAGTCTATTATTGTTGACACCAGTAAACAATACTTGGGAACTTTAAGTCAAGGAGAAGGTGGAGAGGTATACTACTAGAGTAGAATAACACATATAACCACATAAACCAAATGTCAAGAATCAGTACATTATTGTAGATGTGAATGTTCTTGCAGTATAGATATTTATATACGGTTATGATAATAAAATGTGGAGGAAGCAGAAATAAAAGATAAGAGTAGTAAGCTTATCAATTCTATCCAGTAAATTGAAGCAGATAGATACAGTAGAAATAAAATCCTATCATGAGCATCAACATGAATTAGCAATCTGCAAAATTTTTAGAGGATAGCATAAATCTGTCTTTTCAAACAGGAATGGAATATATATATATATATATATATATATGTAAGTTACATGTTAATTCATGAACAAAAATAATAGATCACGACAATCATGTCCCATAACACATTAATATTAAATATGTGGTCTCAGCAACCATATTATCCGGATGTTATTAAAATAGTCCAAGTCTTGGGTAATCATTATTATTACAGTAGTAAAAATTTATGAAATTAAGACTCGAATGTCTGAATAAAAATTATGTATAATAACAGTGTGAGAGTTTGGCTTCACTTAGACCAATATGTTGTCGATACCGACCTGAAATTGCAGGGTGGAGCGAAGTTAAATCAGAGTGAAATACCCATTTCACTATATCACCGAGAAGGAAATTCGTATGGGATTCGAATTTACCTGCATAAAACAAGAACCGGTAAGAATGCGAGTTGATTTGCCACTATGAATTATCTCACAGAAAATAATATATGTGAGTACTGAGCATAAAAATAAATGAATACCTTGCAGATGAGAAACCTTTACTCCAAGATGACCTGAAAACAAAGATATCAGAACAGTATTAAAAAATTCGAAGACCAGGATATTCACCCGGAACGAAAAAGCAACGAGTCAAATATTGTAAATGAATTGATCACTTGCCTATGGTAGTGATTTCCCGCCATAAGGGAGACATTTAGTGAAGACAACGCCACTTGAATAACATTAGTATGGTCACAGAACACTATGAGGAATAAACTCCTACAAGGCAGTGATGGAGTATTAGTACCAAAATTTATCAACAGGAAGATAAACGAAATGTAATAAGTGATGTACCAAAAAAAAATCAAACACAATAGGGTAGAAAAATCTCCACTAGAGATTGGTCAAAATGGACTTAGACGAGTTCTTGACAGTAAACGAAACTATGTCGAAATTTTTTTATTTAACAACAGCTCTCGCACCCTAAGCCGAGCGTATTGCCACTAGGAAAGAATATGTATCAAGGTATAGTCCACAGAGAGTAAAACCTCACATTTAAGATAGTTAAATGCTCAGAATGTTATACCTGAACTCCAATACGATGAAGAGATAGATATGCCAGAAGCTTGGGAGAGCCCGACGCTTCGATTCCCCAACGAGCAGAGTCTCAACACCGGGAGGCAATCAGAACAAATGAAGGGCAAAAGAACCATTTCATTGCTAAAACAGAGATTTAAACGAATTTTCTAAATTAAAAACCAACAAAACCCTAATGGATATGAACCATCTCCACCGTCCAAGTGTCATCGGATCGATGGCCTATACACGGATCGATTGGGGTAAATTGACATTTAATACATAGCCGTCCAACACATAAATGTAGATCTATGAAGTCGATCACACAGTACTCCAGATAGTGTCATATTGCCGGCAAAATTAAATGAGTATACAGGCGTGGCATATTATAACCAAAAACATAAATACATAAATCCTTGCGGGTAGACGTAACGAGAGCTAACAAAAATTTAAAATCAACAGAGCGCCATCGAACAAAGTGACGTGGAGATTTGAAATAGGTTACAAATGCAAAATACATTAAGCCGACCTTGCCAATGAAGCATAACGAGTACATTGAAATTTAATGTCGCCTATCTCCATAGAAAATTCATCATAAGTGAAAAGTACGTGAGATATCAATGATGCTATGGGAATGCTCATTACACATTGGAAATAGTGGCTGCAAAACTATAATAACCTCATATAAACGACATACGATTTAAATAGAAATAGATTGCTCAGCACCTTGAATAACTCGGAATCAAAACATAGTGTTATAACTCTTCGAGGAATACGAAGATATAAACCCAACGAATAACATATCCAACCTACAATCCATAAGGAAAGGCTATCGAAATCCAAAGCGTAGGTATGGTGAACCCTACAAGGGTTCTACGTAAAGGTTTAATGAATAAATAGAAATGTGTATGAGTAAATGTATGCATAGATAGAAATGTATATGTGTAAATGTAAACATATAAGTTGTGTGTGAATAGTATATATATATATATATATATATATATATGTATGTATGTATTTAACATAAGCCACAAACATTTAGGGGAAGAGAACAACAAAACTATGATAGACAGCCAATTATACATGCAAGAGTAATAGGAGGAATAGGAAAACCCTATTCAATAGCAGTTCATAATTGATGAATTTCGAAGGTAGAATTGAGTAGCTATGGCCAATACAAGCACAAAGTTAAACAATAAATAGAAAAAAAAAAAAAAAAATTGGGCTGGAAAAGAAGAGACGTTACAGTAACTTATAACTAATAGAAATATATTATACTATTTAATAATACATAAAACATAATTTTCCACATATATTTCTACATAAACCATCATTTCTCTAACTATCATAAAAATAACAAATTCTAAGAAAAAATTAAATAAATTGTGCATACCAATTCCAGTAAGTCTATTTTTCCACCCAACCTTGAGCTTTCTCTCCACAGCTCCCCCCGAGTAGAGACCAGTTCCTCCAAGTGTATACAAATTCTTTTCTACCCTAGAATGGATTATTTAAGCCTTATTTCCCTTCAACATTTGTCGATAACTGCGTTCAGTTAATCGGGATTATGTTTTCCTTTTTTCCTACGCTTTCCTTTCGTTTTTCCCACATAATTAATTTAAAGCTAGCTTTTCCTCTTTCTAGTTTTATTCCACCTCTTCCCAGTAACTTTACACTTTACTGAGGTATCTTTTTTAGATTTTCATCTCCAATCTAATATTTGATTTTTTAAAAATTTTCTCCAAGGATTTTTGGAGAATCTGGGAAAGTCTTTGGAATCTTATCCATCCTCATAGACTTGAAATCTTGGTCTCCATTTATACTCTAGTCTTTGCAGAATAATTCAATTTCCACATTTATTAAATCAAAAATAATAAAATAGGTCCACACTAATTGTTTTCCTTTAGGTCCACTTAACCTTTAGGAATTTTCAACTGTCTAATAAAAGAAGTAAAAATAGAGATATTACATGAGACACAGAGGACTCAAACTAGATCAATTATAATTATAATTGTATTGAAGAAAAATAGAGCACGATATTAAAAATACATAGTTTATTTCTGTAAACTGATATGGGAAGCATATATATATATATATACATATTTGAGTGGTTAACTGCAATTAAATAATGAAAGTATAAATCTACAAAATCAGCATATTCAGATTTAAACTATATAATTCCTATTTTAGAAATATTCATACATATAGATGCATATGTGTATTGAAAAGAAACCATATAACATTTATCTAACTGTTATAAGTATGTGAAATTCCTCTGATAGACATGAACATAAAACATAAAATACTTCAATTGAAATTATTAGTTACAACAATCATATTACATATGGACTAGAAGTCATCCCTTTACGAAAATTAACTACAGTATGTACAATTGATATTGATAAATATCATTAGAGACAGAGATCTGAAATCTGTACATTGGGATGACCGACTTGGAGGTAGACGAGACTTGTCGTCAGAGCTTCTGATAGAAATGTGAAGTAACCATGATGGAATTTGGGGAAATAGAATTACCTGTATGTGAACACATATAGTTGTGTTAGATTAAAATCGAGCATAATAAAATAAACATGAAAAAAATATATATATATATATATATATATATATATATATATATATATATATATATATATATATATATATATATATATATATATATATATATATATATATATATATATATATATATATAGATATATATATATATATGTATATAGTCAAACTCTGTACTTTTATCTTTAAGGTACCATGAGGGATTCCTCCTGTATAAGAACATAAAACGATATTACTTCCATAAAATACAAGAAACAAAATAAGTGTGATACCTGAAATCAATTAAATTACATAGTGATATTACTAATTTAATTATAGAGTTGAATAATAGTTACCTGTGTTGAAGACTGAAAAAGAGTACATGGTGTATGAGTCCATGGCAAAAAATTGACATCTGGAAAAATAGGTTTTTCCTGTATTAGAAAAGCACAAATTATTATGAGAACAATAAAAAAGTGAAATTTAAATTTAGATTATATTTTACTCTGAGAAATTCAAATCTGAGTTAAACTCTAAATATTTTATGTAATTATAAAATATTAAATCCACAAAAGGGCAAAGTCTTACCATATTAATAGAAACAGGGAAATTGTGAACTATCTGAAGTCATAATTAAGTTTAATTGACAAATTGTTATCTCTCTGTTCTGTATATAAATTGTGGAATTATGTATATAAAATATGAAGATGGTAAAAATGGTAGTGAAAGAACCTTTGTAGCAATTTCCAATAATTTGGAATACTAAAATGAATGGAAAAATAACAATATGAAAATGTTCTTTATTCAAATTGAAAATTTACTAAGTTAACATTGTAAACCATCTCTCTTAGGGTAATCAGAACTCAAAAGCATAAACAGATAATTGTAATAAATTCAATATTTGGAACGATAAATTAACTATCGTAAAATTAAACCCATGTATTATTGAAGAATAAAACGATAATCTCTGAGGTAAAGTCGTGGTATAAATTTCTAAACCGATTAGCCAAGGAAGTCGAAACTGATGCATCAGATTCATAAATTAATTTTATTGGGTTAACATTAACTAATTAAAGTAAGATAATTCGAGATTAATCGGAAGTTGAATATAAGCATGCATGGTATAATTAGAATTTTCTTAAGCCCAAAATGTAACCATATCTCAGTGTCGAGATAATTAGATTTGGGAAAATATCTTCTAATATCAAATCGAAATTTCTAACACAACGATAACATCCTATGGTGTTCATGAACGAATCTAATCTGGTTAAAATAGTTATTAAAAATACATAAGATAGCTCAGTGACAATTTAATGACAAGATATGGAAAATTTACCATGTCAAAACCGGGACAGATAAGGTAGTTAATAGAAATCGAGATGCTTACCTATAGCTGACCATGGAAGAATGGCTGAGAAATACCAACCATTTCTGGGGAAAGGTAAAGAAAATTCCTAAACTTGCATAAAGGAAGGAAATTAGTTATACGAGCCAAGTGAGATGAATACACAATCTATATAAAAATTACATTAAATTCCCAAATGATTTAGTGGAATGCATTGGCGAGAGAATGGATATTAACAAGATAAAACCCCAACAAAATGTGAGTTATAATGTAGAAAACGAAACTCCAACTTCGTCCAAATTTCAGAAATAAATCAATAAAATGTGTTGCCAGAGAAGATGTATGTTACCTTTGTTTGACAGTGAGGAATAAATTGAACGTCCTCAGAAATTACGTGATAAAGGAAATGAAGTCCGAACCTGTGTGAAAAGAAAAAGGAAATTAGTATATAAGGATGAATGGGGAGAAAGCATTGCTCTATAAAAAAAAGGGATTAAAGAGATAAAATAATTTTGTAAATCATGTTGATTACAAGGATTTTCTAGTTCCAGTAAGGTTTAAACAAAAACAGAAAAAAAAAACCCGATCTTACCTATGTGTAGTAAGCTACCAAAATTACACAAATAAAAATTACAGAGACAAACTCATAAACCCTAACCCTCGTCAATTGGATTTGGAGGGAATACGAATAGATATGAATCGTCTAATTCACAATCCATATACCATACAACTGTCCTCAACATAAATGAGCCCATGTGATGATCAAAGTTAGAGGTACGAAGATTTATGGTGGGGGAATTATGAAACGATAAGTATTAATGGATGGTAGCTGGTCTGACTATTGAGTTAATTGGACAAAGAGTGAAGTTTAATTCAACCAAAACTTACCCAACAAGCGAACCATATGTTATTTGAACCATTCATAATTCATATATGATTAAATATTTTATAATAGATATCCCATTTAATATGGTATTGTGGTGATAGACGAAATACGAGAGGCAAGTTGAATGGAAATGTGGATATATAAGGGTTAACACCATAGTAACAAATCGTATGTATTGGAATACGATCATATAATTGGTTATGAATATCCATAGGGTTAGATGCATAGAATGGTTCAATTAAATCAAAATAAAGTAATGACATATGAACAATTTCTTAATACCTTAGACCAAACCTCTATAGTATGTAAATGGTAATGGTCAATGAATTTGATTAATATATGGATATATATATCCATATGGTCGAAAGTTTAAAAAAATATAGAGTGGGCATAAATTAGATATGGATTGTTATATCTATCTATATATATATATATATATAGTTGGAGAAACTATATATGTATATTACAATTGGTAGAGGGATATTAATATAGTATACACTCATTGACATTGAATTTAAATGTATGTATATCAATTCAAGTTTATTCCTTGGTGAAGTATAGGTAAAAAATGTACTTAACCATGTTAAGGAGTAGGAAGAAAGTAGTTGATAATAAATTGGATTAGACAGTACTAAGGATAGCTATAAAAATCGCTATCGACAATCTGTTAGATGGTATTAATGCGATAAAATGGAAAGGTAAGTGATGGAAAAGAAGTATGGATTGATATAAATAGAACTTATTTTAGAGTAAGTGGACATATTACAAATGTTATTAGAGCCCATGTTGAAAACACTAGGCCTATGTGCCCCACACAACAAAATCCAAAATTATGTTGTTGTGAAAATAAGAAAAGATATTTTTTTTTCCTTTTCAGAATTTGGTGTACTAATTAAATGTTGTGTATAGTGATTGAAGTGAAAATATAGTACAATTGTTATTATGAATGATAAAGGAGAGTTGTACGTGGATCTGGGGGGTGCAGGAAACCCACCAGATAAAAAGTTTCAATTGATGTACATGATAAGAAATATCCAACATGAAATGGTTCAGATAAGGACTAGCAATGAACGATTGTTGCAAACAAGTCAAGAGCAAGAGAGGTTTATTCAGGTATTGACCTCACAATCTAGTCATGAAAGTAAAGACCGTGGGAAAAAAGAAAAGAATATGAAACCAACTTAGAAGGGTCTGAGGGCAGGGAAGCATCTAGAGATAATTCCAGAAAGAAAAATAAGTTGTAGGGAGAATTATGAAAAAAAAAACCTCCAAATTTTGATGGTGAAAAGGAGGAGGATGTGGAAGCTTGGCTTCTGAACATGGTTAAATACTTCCAAGTATATGAATACAAAAGTAATCTAAAATCTAGATTAGCAATTTACCAACGGCAGGGTAAAGCGACACTTTGGTGGGAAGAAACAAAAACGATGCATGTGCTGGATGAAAAAACTGTTACCTGGGAAGAATTTCAAGCCAAATTCAAGTCTAGGTACTTGAATGAGAGGTATTATGATGATAAAGTGAAGGAATTTCATGAGATGAGATTGGGAAAACTCACAATTGATGAGTTTGTTACCAAATTTACAGACTTTCTTCCCTATGTGGCTTATCTCAGAGAAGAAAAGGCCAAATTACTGTGATTTTTGAACTTCCTACCTACTATCTATAAATAAATAATCGAATTTTATCATCCAAAAATAATGGATGAAGTTATTCGAAAAACAATATTATGCTATCAACAGTTTAAAGGAAGAAATGATCAACTGAAAAATTGGAAAAATAAAGCGAAAGGAAAGGGTGAATCAAGCATTATAAGAGTAAAACAAAAATATTTGAAATTTTTTGGGAAAACCCACCAAAGAAAGAAATTTAATAAGAGTGGAGAAAACCAACCAACACAATCACATACTGGTTCAAAACAAATGGATACAAACAACAAAAGGGAAAGTGTTGTAAAAATGAAAGAACCATTAAAGTGTTGGGGTTGTGGAGAACCTCACCTGTTACATGACTTCTCATACAAAATAATCCAGAACATTCAAGCAGTATGATAGGAAACTATAGAAAATGACATTGCTTGAAAAACTCCTAGGATCAGTGTTGCATTAGAAGATTGACAGGCTAAACATCAGTCAACCATGATAGAAATTGAAGGTATGATTGTTGAACAACTTGTTTATCTTTTAATAGATCTAGGAGAAAATCTAAGTCATATCAGTCCATAGATAGTGGAAAAGTGTAAGCTAAAGCCAGAAATTTTTTAGCAAGAATTGTTAGTGCAGTTAGCTACAGGAACAAAAAGAAAAGTGATCCATAAAATTCCAAAAAATGTTGTAAATTGAAATGGATATGAAACTGGACTTCATTTAAATATTTTTACTCTAGGATCATATGATCTGTTAGTAGGAATGGACTGGTTAGAGAAAAAAAAACAATAGTAAATTTCTTAGACAAAACAGTACATTGTGTAGATGAGGAAGGAAAATCTATAATAGTAAAAGGAAAACCAAATCCAATATTTTTCAGACAAATTTCTACATTATAGTTCAAAAGGAAAACAAGAAAAGGCTATAAAGTGTATGTTGTACAAGTGGAAGAGTTGGGACATCAAACAGAAAAGAGGCTATAGAAAACTTAGCAGTGATTAAAGAGTTCAAGGATGTATTTCTAGAAGAAATTCCCAATCTACCCCCTAAAAGAGACCTTGATTTTTCAATTGAACTAGTACAAGGAGCTACACTTGTTTCCATAGCACCCTATAGAATGAGTACTCCTAAACTACTAGAATTGAAACTTCAATTACAAGAATTGTTAGACAGAGGGTACATGAGACCAAGTGTGTCTCCTTGGGGAGCACCAATGCTATTTGTTAGAAATAAATATGGCACATTTAGAATGTGTATAGATTACAGACAGCTGAATAAGTTAACTATTAAGAATAGATATCCTCTTCCAAGGATAGATGACTTATTTGACCAAGTGAGAGGATCTACTATCTTCTCTAAAATTGATTTGCGAACAAGATATCACCAACTCATAATTAAAGATGAGGAAATCAACAAAACAACATCAGAACTAGATATGGGCACTATGAATTTGTAGTCCTACCATTCGGACTTACAAATTCCCTTGCTACGTTCATGTGTTTAATGAATAATGTTCTTCATAAATATCTAGAAAAGTTTGTACTAGTGTTCATTGATGAAATTTTAGTGTACTCCAAAAATCAATAAGAACACCGAGAATATATCATGATAGTACTACAAACACTTAGCGAACAATAGTTATATGCAAAACTCAGCAAATGTGAATTTTACAATGATAAAATTTAGTATCTAGGTCATGTGATTTCAAAGGATGGATTAGTAGTAGATCGAGAAAAAATATAGGCAACAATGAATTGGCCTATACCCACAGATGTACTAGCCATATGGTCATTTATGGGTATTTTTGGATACCGTAGGTTTTTTGAAAGATTTTCAGCATTAGCCTATCCTATTACTTCATTGCAGAAAAAATGAGTGAAGTGAGATTGGACAACAAAGTGTCAAAATAGTTTTGAGAAACTAAAACTGAAATTAAATACTGCCCCCATCTTGAAATTGCTGATCCAAAAAAGGAATTTGTATTATGTACAGATGCTTCCATAGAAAGGGTTAGGAGGAGTATTACTAAAAGATAATTTAGTAATAGCATATGAGTTAAGAAAATTGAAGAATCATGAACAAAATTATGCCGTGTATGATTTAGAACTAGTTTTTGTTATACATGCATTAAATATGTGGAGACATTATTTGTTGGGAGAGAAGTTCATATTAATGACATATCACATAAGCCTGAAATACTTCTTTATTCAACCAGATCTAAATGTTAGACAAGCTAGATGGTTATATTTCCTTAGTGAGTTCAATATTGAAATCAAGCACATTAAAGGAAAGGAAAATTAATTTGTTGATGTTTTGAGTAGGAATGCTCATCAAATTTTGACATATGCAGGAAGTAGTGTGGAATTTGATGTAGAAGAATAGATTCATGAAGCATTGATGCAAGATCAGCAATATATAAAATTGCAAGAGAAATTACATCAAACTGAAGTTGTGGGATATATAAAAAACTAGATAGGACTGATTTATTATAAAAAAATATTGTATATTCCAAATGTGACATATTTAAAACAAGAAATTTTAGATGAATACCACAAGAGACCTTATGCATGTCATCTTGGTTATCAAAAACTAATTTTAGCATTAAGGAAGAACATGTTTTGGCCAGGTATGAAAAATGGTGTAGAAGATTATCTAGCAAGGTGTTTAGAATGTCAGTAGGTAAAAGTGGAACATCAACATCATGGAAGACTATTGAATCCTCTCCCTATTCCATAATGGAAATGGGAAGTGGTTTCCATAGATTTCATTACTAGATTTCCTAGAACCAAGTATCAACATAACACTATGATGGTGCTAGTAGACACTTTAACTAAGGAAACACACATTTTACCAGTTCAATCTAATTTTGGAAAAAACTCAAGTAGCCAACGTGTTCAAGAAAGAAATTGTGAAATTACATGGAATTATAAAAATGATTATATCTGACAGATATGCAAAATTTACTTCATCCTTTTGGAAAAATCTATTTGGAGGTATGGGTACTAAGTTGAATTTTAGTACCACATACCATCCTCAAACAGATGGACAGACTGAATGAACCAATCAGATTTTAGAAGACATGTTGTGCATGTATGTGATGGACAGACCCACAAAGTGGAGAGATTTTTTGTATCTGGTAGAATTTTTGTATACTAATAGTTATCAAGCTTGTATTAAGATGAGTCCTTTTGAAGCTTTTTATGGAAGAAAATGCCACACTCTGCTCAGTTGGAGTCAACCAGAGGATAAGTTAATTCTTGGACCAGAAGCGCTACAGGAAATGGAAAGAACCATGAAGAATATTTAGCAATATATTAAAATAGCTCAAGATTGCCAAAAGAATTATGCAGACAAGAAAATAATTCATAGATAATTCAAAGTGGGAGACCATTTTTATTTGAGGATTAAGCCTCACAAAATCACATTATATGCTGGTCGTCGTGCTAAGTTAGCACCACGCTACTTTGGACCATTTGAAGTTTTAGAAAGAGTGGGGAAAATAGCTTACAAATTGGCTCTACATAGTCATATTAAGGTTCAAAATCTTTTTCATGTTTCCTTATTAAAAAATTATGTACATGACCCTACTCATGTAATTGATTAGACTGTGATACAGGTGGAAATAGAAGGGGAATTTCTTCCAGATCCCCTTCGTATACTGGAACGGGAAGAAATTGAGCTCCAGAATAGAACCGTAGCTAGGGTGAAAGTGCAGTGGAGGCACTTTACACCTGAGGAAGCTACTTGGGAGCAAGAAGATGAGATGAAAGAGAAATATCCATCACTATTTGAGAAGTGAACTGATATATTTGAAACACAGAGGACAATGTTTTGTTTTAGAGGGGGAATATATAATATCCCTATTTTTCTTCTTTTATTTAGACAATTGAGAATCCTAAAGGTTAAGTGGACCTAAAGGAAAAACATATGTGGACATATTATTTTTGAATTTAATAAATGTGGAATTTAACTATTGTGCAAAGATTAGAGTAAATTGGAGACCATGATTTCAAATCCACGAGGATGGAATAAAATCTAAATACTTTCCCCAAAATCTTCAAAAATCCTTAGAGAAAAATAAAATAAAATAGAAATATTAGATGGGAGATAAGAATCTAATAGATACGTCAGTAAAGTGGAAAGTTACTAAGAAGAGGTGAAATAAAACTAGAAAGAGGAAAAAGCTAATTTTAAAGAGCTTTTGTGGAAAAAATAAAAGTAAAGCCTAAGCTAAAGGAAAACAATATCCTACATTAACTGGAGGTAGTTATGAAAACATGCTTTGGGAAAGAAATCTTAAATAAGCCATTCCCAGGTAGAAAAGAGGTTTTCTACACTTTGGAGAAATTGGTCTCTACTCGGGGAGAGTTGCGGAATAAGCTCATGGTTGGGTGGCAAATAGTATTTCCCAAATTTGGTATGCACAATTGTTAAATTTTGTCTTATGATTTATGTCATAACGATGATATTCTGTTGTAGTTAGAGATGGTTAAATTATTAGTTTAGTCGAAATATTTATATCTATAATTATAAATCCTTTGGACAGTATGTTGTGTGCTTAGAAAGAAAGTGTCATATGTATTTAACAGAAATTTAACCATAACATTAATAGTTAATTTATCCAATATGGTTACATACACTGGAATATATAGTTTGACCAACACACAGAATCTCTAAACCCCAAATAGAAGGGTCTAAATCAGTTGTTAGGTCTCTGTTAAATTTTCTATTTCAGACACAGAGGACTCAAACTATATCAATTATAATTATAGCTATATTGAAAAATATAGATCGCGATATTAAAAATACATAGTTTATTACTGTAAACTGATATGGGAAGCATATATATATATATATATATATATATATATATATATATATATATATATATATATATATATATATATATATATATATAGATATATATATATATTAGTGGTTAACTACAATTAAATCATGAAAGTATAAATATGCAAAATCAACATAATCATATTTAAACTATATGATTCCTAATTTAGGAATATTCATACATATAGATGCATATGTGTATTTAAAAGGAACCATATAACATTTATATAACTTTTATGAGAAGGTGAAATTCCTCTGATAGAGGTTAACGTGAAACATAAAATACTTCAATTAAAAATCTAAGTTACAAAATTCATATTACATATGCACTGGAAGTCATCCCTTTACGAAAATTAACTACAGTAGGTACAGTTGATATTGATAAATATCATTAGAGATAGATGTTTGAAATCTGTACATTGGGATGACTGACTTGGAGGTAGATGAGACTTGTCGTGAGAGCTTCTGATAGAAATGTGAAGTAACTGCAAGGGAATTCGGGGAAATAGAATTACCTGTATGTAAACAGATAAATTTGAGTTAGATTAAAATAGAGAAAAATAAAATAAACATGAAAAGGATAAACAATTGCTATAATAGGAAATAGTAAAATTGTACCTGTTTAAGGAACCAGAAGGGATTCTTCCTGTACAGTAACATAAAAATGATATTACTTCCAGAAAATACAAGAAATAAAATAAGTGTGATACCTGAAATAAATTAAATTACATAGTGAGATTACTAATTTAATTATAGAATTGAATAATAGTTCCATTTTGCTGATTGTACCTCTGCATGCTGACTGGGCATCCTAGTCAAACCTGTCGCAAATTTAGTTGTTTGGGAAATCAATTAGAACGTGATATCTCCCTTATATGACATCGGTTTTTTGAACCATTCACGATGCTGGAATCAGAAAGGAAATATCTACCCGGTAGCTCAGGTTCGGCACAGTTTTGATCACTTTAAATTTTGAGAAGAATTCATGAACTCTTGATCATTATCATAGATAGAAATCCAATTTCCATTTTGACCAAAAGTTAGGGTTTCCTCTCAATTTCGATTGTGGATAAGAAGTATAATTGTAGTCTCAATTAGGAATAGAGGATTTTTTTTATTTAGATTATCTTTTAGGATTCTTTGCAACCTTGAATAAGGTGGTCAATTTGACAAGCTTCTTAACAAAAGATTTAAGTTTTCTTGGCTGTCTTTAATTTAGATTTCTTCAAAATTAATTTAATTATTTTGAGATAGGAAGTCTGTGTGTTTAAACATCGAATGTATTTCCTTGATTGAATTAAATTAGGAACCCTGAATTTTGATTGTTGTCTTTCATTCATCAGTTTGATTGAGGTTTCGAAATTTATTGAGTTTATTTTAGGTTCATGTCTCTGTTATCATCAGTATTAGAATAGATAAATGAGTGTTTATCATTAAAAATTATTTGAATCCCATAATTAGAATTTTATAAGTCAGAGTGATTTTATTGTTAAGAGAAATAGTGTTTGAAGTTGTTTGTTTCTGTACTTAAACAAGTTGATTTTTTACCCTAGTTTAGGTTAGATGCTCTAATCCTACACTACCTGCGCTTGCACCTTGAAGCTTACAAGCCCCATATTGATAATTTAATGTTGAAATAATAACAAATATAATTTCCCAAATAGTAATTTTTGGTCCTCATGTGGAGGAACAATAATTGACCACACCTCAATTTTATATTACTCTCTTAATTCATGATCTCATGTTGCACAACTACATGCGTGACTTAGGAGATTCTCACTGTTAGTATGAATCTTTCATCGAAAAAGACCACTTTAGCTATGCATAAAAAATATCCCTAACATCAATTATGGCTGCCAATATCTTTAAATCTGCAGTTAGGTGATCCAAATAAAGCTGCACAAATATAGATCTAAGCATAAAAGACATTAAGTAGTGAAAGTAAAATGTTGCTCCATGCATCCAATAGAAAAGACAAGAACAATATATCTGAAATAATTTTTATATTAAAAAGGGGGCACCTGAGAGGAAAACAAGAAAGGTGTTTCCAATTCTCCTCAATGGGATGGGTTCTTGAAAGTCCTCAGCATTTCGGATCTAAAATTTCTCTCTCTTGTTGGTGTAGAAAACCCAGACAAACATAGAACTCAAAGGGAGCTCACAAGGCAAAAATGGAAAATGTGACCAAGAGTATAGATCTAGAGTGATCTAATGCAATGAAAGGTGACTAATGAATAGGAAAACCCTTCTATTTATAACAAAATATTAGGGTGATCTAGAACTTGGTGCATGAATAAAATATTATTAATAAAATTCTAGAACCACCTTTTAGGAATATTTTATTGTATTTGTTGGAGGGAAAAGGATTTTTGACTTAGGTCAATTCCTTTATTTATAAATAATAAATAAATAAAATGATTTTTTTATTATTTTAAGGAAATGGTGGACATATAATTAAATAAATAATGATTTATTTAATTATTTATAAATGATTTAGTCAAATTTAACTAGGAATATTATTTAAATAAGGATTTAAATAACTTATTCCTAGGAAACAATGAAATAAATAGGGATTTATTTAATTGATTTCCTTGTTTTGGGTTAAATATGACTAGGAAATATAAACAAATATAGATTTGTTTATTATTTCCTTTTGGGGTTTCCTATTTAGACCATAAACAAGTTAATAAAGGTGTTTTATGAAGTTATTTCACATAGTGAAAGCAATTTTACTTAGGGTAAAATTGGTCTTACATGGTGTACTTGGGTTCATCTAATGATAATAGGTTAGATGACCAAAAAAATGGTGTAACAGATTCCCCCCTGCGTACGAGTGTTAGGAGAAAATCATATGACCGAAGTACGTTGTAAGAACTCAATCACTAGACATCAAGAGGGAAGTCAAAGAGAGAAATGTAAGGTAGTCTAATGTTCTAAAGGATGAGACCTTGAGGAGACGAGACTTACAGGTGCAACAAGTCTCTATTTTATGAAGTGGTACATGTGCTAAAGGCGGCGGGGGAGGCATACCTATGCCCGCCGAGACAAAGTAAAAAAGAATAGCATGTCCAGTAAATAAGGAACTGAACTATAAAGTACATGTTGGCATAAATACGGGCCAGAAAAATAGAATGATGAATCCCACATACATGCTGTGTCTGGGATAACAGCTAGGACTTATACAATAATATTTTAGTACATGAGATACAAATACAACCCAAATTCCCCCTATACATGGGGAAGGGCTCGCAAAATCTGACTGATACATGCAAATTGAAAAGGCGCTGCAAGCGGCTGAGGCCGACATCATCAAATATAATGAGATGCATCAAAGGCTGAAAGGAAGAAGACATCCGGGCATGTGGGGGGCTACCTGCAGGGCCACCCCTCATGAGGGTTGAGACATCTCACACAAACTCGGGAATCACCAATAGCTGCGGCTGCATCACTCGACCACCAAGTATACAGGTCACGATCATGCTGAAAGGAGCTCGAACCAAGGTACACCGCCCTCTAGACCTAGCTTCTGGAGTAAATGAGATGATGTCAACAGAAGGAGGTCCGCCATAGGTGAGGCAATAAGGGATCCTCAACTAAGGCACGAGAGAAAATAGTAGAGCGACTAATAGACAGACACTAATGATGATGATGAAATCGGGGATACTGAGTAGCAGATGGACGAATTATTTTATTAGAGCATAAAGGGCATAAATGGCTTGGCAGTAGCTGACACAATATCATGAGGGATAGGGGAAAATGGGACTGAAGGCCATTACGTGCAACAAGAGAGAGGGACCAATCAATAAAAGATGGAGGACTAGAGCGGGAGACAAAGGGACTCGAGATAGACTCCATAAATGCGATGATGACTCAACTCGGATGATATAAACAAGGGCGACTCGATGGTGCTGCCACACAGTAAAGGTCCAATGGGGAACCATAAAAACATGAGTACAATAGGGTATCTCATGACGAAAATCAACACAAACAAGGAAAAGTAAGGAGGCAAAGTGGTGCCCCAAGTACAAGGGTTGTAAGTGAGGAAATTCGATTTGGAGGAGAGGTAAATAGACCCTTCATGGACAAAATGTGTCTTGGTGAAGTATCAAAACATGAGAAACTAACAGATACACATTTGAGTGCTCGGTGAGAGCTTTCCAACAGTGTAGATGGTGTGTCAAACGGGGCTACGGTTTGGTCGCAGCAGGCGAAAGAAAAAGCAAGGGTTTTTCTTATAATATGGCAGTTTCCCTCCAAATACATTCATTTTCTTGTGTAGCTGTGGTGAATGTGGAGAGGAGAGAAGGCCCTAAATCTTGCAGCGATTTTAGTGGACAAACCGACCGTTGGAATCGAGATCCGTCAGTTGGAGGTAAGAGGCCTAATCCTACTCTTTGTTTTTGATGGATTAAAAGTTCAGATTAGGATCCCAAATCTCAGTAACAGCCCCTACTTCATCATTATGGCCAGGTCGCACTTTTTGGGGAAAAAACTGCAACTTGGGAAGCAGGTTTGGGCCTGAAAAGTGCGACCTGTCCCAGAATTTGGCCAAAAAGTGCGACCTGTCAGAGGGAGGGGATTTTAGTGCTGTTCTGGGTTGAGATTAATTTTTTGTGTAATTGAATGTAGTTTTACCTATCTGTAGACTAACAAAGATGATGGGTTTGTGCAGATATGGCAGATATACAGATCAAGTGGAGAGAGAGAGACCTAGGTACATTACGGACGGAAGTCCAAGCGGATTAGGGTGTCCGTCGTGCATTGGCCAAGTTTGGGGTTCTGAAATTTGTGGAGAACCCTCTGATGAGAGCTGGGGAGCCCTTGTTGGCCCGGATTGTCAGTTATTGGGATCCAGATCATGAGGTTTTTATAGTGCAGGGGCACAGGATTGAGCTGACATTCCAGGATCTGTATTTCTTGACTAGTCTCCCACCATTAGGGATGGTGGGAAATACACATCGAGTGTTACCGCGGGGGCGTAACATCATGGAGTTCGTAGAGCAACATTGTCACCTAGGTATCTGAGTCAAAGGGACTCGGATATCGATTTGGGTTCTAGAGAGGTTGGAGACCCGAGCAGTGGCGGCAGCAGTGTTGCAGATCTTGGGCAGCCAGGCACTCCATCACATCATTGGAGGGCAGATGATGATTGTAGAGAGTGTGTTGAGTGGGACCTACTATGGGTGGGCCCAGATGATGTTGGTGTCGTTGAGACGACAGTTTTTGCTATGTAAGTGGCAAGTGAACCATGATTGTGCTTATGGCACTGTATTGTGCTTCTTATTTTTTCAGAGGATCCTGACCTTTCGACCTCATGTAGAGCTACCTGATGGGGGTCCGAGAGAAACTAGGATGTGTCGGTGGGGGCGACTACTATGCAGAGGAGGGGGAGGGGCGGTCGGATGGGTGGTCCGACCAGAGTTCTTCGCCCATTGGGATCAGATGCTATTGTACATAGACGACTATCCCTATAGTGGGATGAGTTATTGGGGAGATCCGGACTTGCTGCTTCTGCCTGGGCGAGTATGGGGGCCTAATGGTAAGTGAAAAGTAACTAATCTGTTATGTTCATGTTAAAGTTTGTGAATAGTAGTTATGGTACTAATCCTTATACTTTTTGGTATGTAGATATAGCTCCGGTGAAACCGGCTGGATATATGGGACGAACTGCAGTAGGCGGAACTACAGGTGCTAGTGGATCGAGAATGGCACAGAACGAGGATATGGCCGCTCTTTTGGAGGACATTCGTAGATGTGAGGGGCTGCTGACTAGTGTGTCGGAGAGGGGTTGGCAGGACTTAGACGAACAGTACATAGAGCTATGTATTGGGCTACCCTCAGAATGGTGAGGTATCATGCGGTGCATGGAAATGGCCGATCAGACTGTGCATGATCTACGAGCTGCGGGAGAAGAGCCCTTGGCTCGGGATCCTCCAGAGAGTGATTATATGTAGGGCAGGTGGTGCCCTCCCAGTGCGTATGTAGGGGCAGGTGGTGCCCCCTAGTTTTTTGAGTTTTGTTTTTTGTAACATGCTATGGGCATGTCATATGTTTCAGAGTAGATGGACTCTAAAATCATGTTATATGATATATATTATGTATATGCATTGTGTTGAGGATTTGAAATGTTATTGTCTTGTGTGTGATAAATGCCAGTCTAGAACATGATTTGCAATTCTATCTATGTAGTGATTTTGACTTCTAGGTACATGGTTGAAAGTAATGAAGGTAAAGTCACGTATCAAAAGTTTCACTCATAAATATTGTCTAAACAAGATAGGTTTATGCACACGATAGACACCATTGAGTTGTAAGACAAGAATCAGGGAATATAAACGAATGTGCAGATGGAGGATGTGATGAGAGAGGGCATCGGCTAAAAGACCACGTAGTACATCATATTCGGCCTGATTATTGGCGGCATTACCAATGCAGACCCCATTAGAAAGAATGAGGGTATGCAAGGGGGTAAAGATGGCCCAAGCGGCCGAGGCGAGATTCCGGGAATAGAAACTTGCCCCATCGGCATAGCCAATATAATGTGTGGACGAGAGGTCTGGCGGAATAGTGTCATAAGACAAGAAATGGGAGGAGGGAGAATAATGATGGCAGCGTGAGTGCAAGGTAGACATCAAACGACGACTATGAGAGGGAGTAGTCTGGGTAAGATGGCTATGACTCATAGATCAACTAGAGGGTGATGTATGAAAGCTATGGGAGAAAAAGCGGGAGCTCATGCTGTGGAGGACATCATAGATACATATGGTATCATCCTGGTTATGGGTGGGGGGGAAAAGGTCGAGGAAACCACATGACGCTGCAAAGATACCTAAATCATCAGCATGGGAGGAAAGGATCACATACGGATAAGCAGGGGAGATGACAGAAGAACAGGTAAAAGGATGGTCAAAGGATGTGGAGCCCAGGAATGTTGTTGAAGGTGAATCAAGTGACACAGATGGAGTGGATTCAGAGGGAATGTGTGGATGATGATAGGTAGAGGAGGGGGCCAGCAGGTTTTGACATCTCAACATCAGGGGGAGGAATGTCAATGGTAGCAGGGGGATCCTCGAGTAAGCCTAACGCATACTGAGCAGGGATGGGAGAGGCAGATTGATTTTGTTCAATTTCGTACTCGAGAATGACCTCTAAAGAGACTCGGTAATGCGTGAGGTGAGGAAAATGGTGAGAATAATGGCCATGGACACCATACAGAGCATAGGTTTTGTTGGTGCGAAGAGTCTTTGGGTTCTTGGCTATGGACGAGGAAGAAACAGAGGGTTCACGGACCGTAGATTTAGGGAACGCGACCTTAACCATGGGTTGGATACGGGGCAACTCAGGACAAGTATGGGTAGCATGAGCGACACCATCACACAAGGCACAAGGCTTGGCGAGTGGGGGAGGGGTAGGGTCAGGTGCGTTGGCCTTATCTTTGGATGCCCCCTTGTGAGCTTTTCTTTTCTTTCCCATAGCTATCACAGCATGAGGATGGTCTTGTAGAGGGGCTAGGGGAACTGTAGGAGCGAAGGGATTCGGTTGAACCGGTGTCACAACAAGGAATGGTTTGGGGTGGCCGGGTGGGGTCTCGGCTGGAGGAGTAAGAGACCATACAGGTATTCCCAAGGTCAAATTAGGGAGGGATAGGGTGGCCATGATGGGAACCGAATAGACTCCGGGAGGGGGAGCAAGGAAAGGTATCTGACCGGCGGGGTACTGGCCAGGAGGGACGACTCCCATATGGTGCAGACCTGGGGGAACTGACTCAGGAGGGTAGGGAGGTTCCTAAGTGCTAGGTGGATGGGAAGGTCCAGGCGGAAGAGGTTCGGTCAGCTGAGGCAAAGGGCTAGGAGCAAGTTGCGACGGGCGAGATTGAGGTTGCTGACTAGCCGAAGCAGGCTATGGAAGGTTAGCCTCAGATGGTTGCATCATGCAAGCATTCACTAAGCTGGGATCAAAGACAGGAGGAGGGGGAGGACCCAGGAAGGTTCCAAGCAAGGAACAGTCTTTGTAGATGCTAGGGGAAACACTGGTCAAAGAATCAACAGTTTGCTTATTGGTGACAACAGAGATGGTGGACTCAGGGGAGGTCCGAGATTTTGGTTCATGATATGAAAATTGGTCAATGGTGAAAATATTCCCATTATGAGGGAAAAACATCTTGCGGTGGATGGCGGATGGGACGACAGACATGGCATAGGTGTAGCTATGCCCCAAAAGAATGTTATAGTCAAGAGGGGCATCGATAACTTCAATGTCAACGCAAACAGTCTTGCCCGTGAGGGTGATAGACAGTTATGGAATAGGCCAATGGGTTGGGAGGCATGGCCATCCCACGCACGAAGAGTGATTGTCGAAGGGGCCAGCTCAGGAGATCTGAGTTGTTTCCAAACCGAAGCAGACATCACACATGTATATGCCCCCTAATCAATAATACATCGAGCGATGTTGGCATTTCGGATTTTGACTGGGATTTGGAAAGCAACAAAAGCAGGAAGGGGGGGATGGTTTGACTGACGGGCGTCGAAAATGATCAATTGGTCATCAGTAGGATCTACAGCACCCATGGAAAATAGTAGAGCCTTCTTTTGAGAATGACATGACTGGAGGAGTTCCAGTGTTGAAATGGCAGCAGGAGACTGTGCCAGATCATCTACTATGCTATATGAATGGGCAGTCCGACCACAGGCATCATTTCGGCGTAATGGGCCCTTAGGAATATTGGTATGAACCTCCGCTTTGGGCGGAGGGATTTGCAAGGGACCATTGGGTGTCGACAGAGGCTTTGTAGGACCTGAAGATGGGGACTCGGGGACAGATGGAGCGGGAGTCATGGAGTACTGACGAGACCGAGTTTGAAGGTTAAGGTTGACGATGAGAGGTTGGTCAGAGGCCATCATGAGAATCTAGTAATTGGAGGAACCAGAATGGGAAGGTTGAGTGGTTACCGGGGCATGAGGTGGTTGAGTAGCCATGAATCCTTGTTGAGGGAAAGGATCAGTAAACAAAGCGGGTTGAGTAGTAGCCGTATTGGGAGGGACATTAGGGGAGGAATGTTGTCCCTGCACGGTGATCTGAGACTCCCACATCTGCCACATCTGTGGTAATAGGGGACAATCGTGAGTGTAATGACCATAAACACCGCAACACGAATAGGGCTTATTGGTGCGAAGCGGCATGTCTGGCTTGGGATGAGAGCCCTGTGGCTGGTTGGCAGTGTTAGAATCAATACTTGAAGGATTGGATCCATGATTACCAGAGGCAGATGGATTGTTTTTCCTCTTTCTTTGAGAGGGAATAGAATTAGTCGCGCCCTGCTGCGCAAAGACTTGCCCTGGAGGGGGTAGTAAGTGTGGCTGCGGGGGTGGAGAAGGAAAGGGAGTGAGAGGTCCAAATGCTGGAGGAGCTGGGACACTAGGCTATGGGTAAGGATAAGTGTTAGGATGGGCAACATTGAGGTAAGGAGTGTGGGAAAAAGGAGGAGGCATGCCTATCCTGGATACATGCTACCTAGAGGGGGAAAAGTGCTGGAGGTGTTGGCCCCTCCTGGAGGAAAACCATAGCCCAGAAGAGGTTGATCAGAGGAATTTGAAAGAGCTCCAACAATACCGTCGGCAGAGTGAGATGCCCCCGGGGCGTTAGTGCTACTGAGTTTGGGGAGGTCAGGAAGGACGGTTTAAACATAACCAGATTGAGCATAGATAAGGTCATATTTCAAGGCTATTTGGAGGGCAGCTTCTTTGGTTTGGGGAAAATGGGATGCGACATATTTGCCAATGGGAGGTAAGAGAGAGTGAAGGAACCAGTCCATATAAACCCGATCTTCAAAGGTGGGAGCTCGATATAAGCTCCATCTTCTCCGCCATTCTTAGACATGAGCGGAAAGGCGGGTCGAAGAGGATTGACGGAAAGAAGTCAAGAGTGCTGTACCAGTGTCATATTGGATATGGAGCTAGAAATAAGATAAAAAGGCTTGGGAAATGGTCACAAAGGTGGTATGGGAAGAGGTGGCCTGATCAACATACCATTTAGAGGCTTCGCTGGTAAGCGTGCATTGGAACAATCTAAGATGGATGGAATCATCAGTAATGGAATTGGATGAACACCACATGTGGAAAGATCGGATATGGATGGAGGGATCTTCACTAGCAAGGCCTTCGAACTTGGGAATGTCAGAGGGGATCTTGGTTGGCATACCAGGCCAACTGACATCGTGGTGGATAGGATCATTGATCAGCTGATTGAAGTCGGGGAGACTAAGATCAGCCGTATAAGGGAGCAAAGGGATAGTCGAGGTAGTTCCCATAGTGGTTCCACTGGAAACAGACCCAGCAGTAGAACTGGGGTTGCCTCTAGTGCTAGGCCCTGTACTAGACATTGTGAAAGTAACAGGGGGAGAACCAGGAGTAGGGAGAGAACCCAAACAATCAGAAGAAGATTCGGAGTGTGGACTTGGGGGAGGACTAACTTGATGACAACGGGCAGGAGGAAGTCGACCAACCGAAAACTGAGGGTGAAGGCCAAGAAGTCTCTGGGATAAACGCCTTGGAGGCGCAATGATGACGGGAAGAAGAAAACCAACAAGGGTAGGGAGGTGCAAAATCAAGTGATGTCAATGTCTAAATAAGGGCAGAGAGGTGTAGTGTCAATTGATTTTAAAGTCTTTGCCAGGCGGTGTTAACCAGGCTCTTCTTCACTTAGGGTCAGTGTGTGGCATGTGTTAATTTTAATTTTTAAACCTAGACGTTTTGAGAGTAAAATAAAAAGTGTGCTGCGTAAATGAAAATAAATCTGCTGAGAATAGTAAATAAGACTGAAATAACAGAAAATTAACAGCTAACAATGCATCAATCTAAACCAAGAAGGCGGGTCTCTCAAAACTAGTCTAGAAGAGGGAAAAAATCTAATCAAAACATGCTAAAAAGAGGCCAATAAATCTAAGGTCGGGAGGGACAAGGATCTAAATGAGAAATCTGCTGAAAAGAGGTGCAGAAAACAGCAAAGAGGCAGAGGAAAGGTTGCTGCTATAAAGGAGGCAATCAGCTAAAGGTAGAAGGGACAAGGAGGTGACCCTAGAGATAAACCCAAACAAAACTATATGAGGTGATTTGAAAGGGAGAAGAGTTGATCTAGAGGGATCTGAAAATGAGGTATCAGATCTGAAAAGAAGAAGGCTGAAACTCTGAAAATTCAGATGTCTAAAACAGCTAAAACTCGCCCACAAAAATTGGAGGGTACTAAAGCCCTAAGGGGCAAGATTCCCACTGAGTTGAGTGAAACAGATAAGAAACAGGTCTAAACGGGCAGAGACAGAGGTTGGAAAACCCTGACATAAGCTTCAGACAAACCCAGAAAAATTGCTGGAAAAGTGCAGAAAAAAGTGCAGGTTGCGGTTCGACACGTTACTAGAGTCTAGGTGTTTTAGGCGAGAAAAAGTCGCCTTCAGTCCGAATCATGATTTTTAGACCCAATAAGTGTGCGAATCAGAGACCTCTCGCGTGAATTGAGAAAAAGTTTGTAGTCTCATTCTGATGTCTGCATGGGCCAAAAACACACGAAATTTAAAAATTGTAATGTTTGAGGGTTTTAGAGGTGAAAAGCACCATAAAAGTAGGAAAAATAGGAAACTGGAGAGAAACCCTAGGGTCTGAAATAGTTGGATATGCAAGAATATATAAAACGATAGCGGTCGCAAAAGAAAACCCGTGTGGAGTCACCAATTGTTAGTATGAATCTTTCGTCGTAAAAGACCACTTTATCTATGCATAACAAATAGCCCTAACATCGATTATGGCTGCCAAATATCTTTAAATATGAAATTAAGTGATCCAAATAATGTTGCACAAATCCAAATCTAAGCATAAAAGACATTAAGCATATAAAGTAAAATGTGGCTCAATGCATCCAATAGACAAGATAAGAACAGTGTATTTGAAAGAATTTTTATATTATATTAAAAAGGGGCACCTGAGAGGAAAAAAAGAAAGGTGTTTTCCAGTTCTCCTCAATGGGATGGGTTCTTGAAAGTCCTCAGCATTCCAGATCTAAAATTTCTCTCTCTTGTTGGTGTAGAAAACCTAGACAAACATAGAACTCAAAGGGAGCTCACAAGTCAAAAATGGAAAATGTGACCAAGAGTATAGATCTAGAGTGATCTAATGCAATGAAAGGTGACTAATGAATAGGAAAACCATTCTATTTATAACAAAATATTAGGGCGATCTAGAACTTGGTGCATGAATAAAATATTATTAATAAAATTCTAGAACCACCTTTTAGGAATATTTTATTGTATTTGTTGGAGGGAAAAGGATTTTTGACTTAGGTCAATTCCTTTATTTATAAATAATAAATAAATAAAATGATTTTTTTATTATTTTAAGGAAATGGTGGACATATAATTAAATAAATAATGATTTATTTAATTATTTATAAATGATTTAGTCAAATTTAACTAGGAATATTATTTAAATAAGGATTTAAATAACTTATTCCTAGGAAACAATGAAATAAATAGGGATTTATTTAATTGATTTCCTTGTTTTGGGTTAAATATGACTAGGAAATATAAACAAATATAGATTTGTTAATGGTGCTTTGGGGTTTCTGTTTTGATACTAAATAATAAAAGGTGTTTACTAAGTTATTTCACATAGTGAAAGCAATTTTACTTAGGGTAAAATTGGTCTTACATGGTGTACTTAGGTTCATCTAATGATAATAGGTTAGATGACCAAAAAAATGGTGTAACACTCATAATTTTATGCCCCTTTTTGTTATGAAGCAGTTGAATTTATAAGCCACTTAACCATATAAGATTTATATTATTTTTACTCAAAGAGAGTCAAGTGCATTGGCTTGGTAAAGGCTCTGGTGGTCTCTCTAACAAAAATATCAGTTAGGATAATTGTGATGGATGTGGTGGTTGAATACATCCTAACGATACTTGGAATGATTTTTTCAAGATATTGGGGCATGAAACTGGGAGGAGTTATGAATTTGGATTTTACTTATTCCATAATTCTAATATTTGGTGGAGGAAAGGAGGCTATAACAGGAATCCATATTTGTTAAGGCAATAACTAAAGTGGGGAGTTCAAATAATTCCCGAGCATATATATTCAGGATAAATATTTCTCATGTTTTTGTTAGAATTAAATGATGAAATTGGTAAGGATACTTAGGTGCAGGTCCCTCCAACAATTAAAAAAAAACATATCAATAAACAATTGTGCTTGTAAACTATATTTCGATGGTGCATATTCCAAATAGGGAAATGGTATAAGGGTTTTACTTCCTTCCCTAAAGGGTGAAATGATCCCTCTTTCATACAATTTTGAATTTCATTCCATAAATAATATCACATAATATGAAGCCCTGGTTCTTCATTTGCAGACTTCTAGGAATATGAAGATTCAATGTTTGTATTTGTTTGGAAATTCGAAATTAGTGGTGAAACAGATAAGAGTTCAGTGTCAAAAAAAATACCCAAGCTTCATAGCTTACCAGAATTATGCGTGGGACTTAGTGGAAAATTTCTTCTCATAATTTAATATTTAGCTTTTCCCAAGGGAAAATACTAAATTGGTTGACTCATTTGCAGTGGAAGCTAGTACGTTTAACCTTCCATAGAATCCTAAGTAGAGATATGAATTCAAAATTATATGTAGGCCTTTTATACCTGAAAATGTAAAATATTGGCAAGTATTTGAAGACGAGGAGCATATTAAAATATTTTTGGACGTATTTGGAGAGTTTTCTTCCTCAAAAATCGATCAAGAAGAATAAGGTGATAATGTTGAAGAAGAAGGAGAAGTTGAAGAAGAATTACCTTGGAAGGATTCCATTGCAGGCCATAAAATTTTGTAACTCAATAGAAACATAATTCCAAAAGGTTTTGCTCCTTTAGAGAGACTGCTAGATGTGAATGATGTTCATGTAAATGTTACTAAGAAAAATTAGGAAGATGATGTTGAGGATTGCAATATTAGCACTATGCAATAGCCTAAGGTTATAAATCTAGCGAATGGAATCTCAAAAGATTACAAATAGAGGAATTTTAATCTGTTTTAGAACTATTATGATATCTTTTCTTGGTCTTATGAAGACTTAAAAACATATAATGAAGATATTATACAACATAAAATTCTATTAAAATCAGAAGTGAAGTCATCCAAACAAAATATTATACATATTAACCCATTGTTGCTTCCCTCAATCAAAAAATAAGTTAAGAAGTTGCTACGGGCTAAAATTATTGTGCCATCAAGATATCCAGATTGGGTAGCAAATCTTGTGCTTGTGAGTAAAACTAGAGGGAAAATTATACTATGTGTTGACTTCGAGAATATAAACATGGGATCATTAAAGGATAACTACCCTCTTCCCAATATGGATCACATTTCGCATAAAGTTGTAGGATCTTCAAAGTTATCATTGATTGAAAAAAATTTCGGATATAACCAAATAGTTGTTCATTTAGATGATCAAAAGAACACAACCTTCAAAACACCATGGGGAACTTTTATGTATGTTAAGATTCCCTTCAGTTTAATGATTGTTGGGGACACTTTACATAGGGATATGGATATAGAATTTTTTGGAGAAAAATATAGGTTTGTGGTTATATATCTGGTTGACATTGTATTCTTTTCTAAATATTATTATGAGCATTTGTAACATTTGTAGCATACATTTGAGAAGTGTAGAAAATATGGGATATATCTGAATCCTAAAAATTCACATTTTTCGCTTAGAGAAGGGAATTTGTTGGGGAATATTGTATGAAAAGGAGTTAAAATTGATCCAAAATGTGTGGAAACAATCAATAACATAATTTTACCCATAGATAAGAAGGAAATGCATATTTTCTTGGAAAAAAAAAATTTTCTGAGGAGATTATTCCAAACTATGGAGAGATTAGAAAGGAAATTATTGATATGTTAAAGAAGTATGCATAAGTTAAGTGTACTACACTGGCTAGAGAATATTTTTCAAGGATTAAGAGGGATTTTTAAGAAGCTCCTATTTTGGTAAGTCCTAATTATGAAAAACCTTTTCATATTTTTCCTTTTGCATCCCCTACTACGATTGTAGTAGTAATTTTTCAAAAGAATGAAGAAAATAAAGAGAAACATGTAGCATTATTTATTCAGGTGTCAAAGGATGCAGAGATAAAATAAAACATTTTAGAAAAACAAGCATGCACCCTTGTTTAATGTTTGAAGGTGTTTATTTCATATATTCTACAATCAAATATCACAACATATGTACCTAATAGAGTATTTAAGAATGTACTGACACAGGGGGACAATGAAGGAAGGCGAGAAAAATGGATAGCTAGGATACTGAGTACTATATGGATAATAATCCAACTAAGTTAATAAAAGGATAAGGGTTAGCCAAGATCTTGACAAAAACTAATTACCAAGCAATGGAAATAAACTTGTTGGTTGAAACTTCCGAACCGAATGTACTTAGTGGAGAAGGTAAATCCAATGCACATGATACCATAATTTCTTATAAGTATCCCTTCTTTGATTGGTAAAATAATATTGTCCATTATTTGTTATTTCATAGCTTTCCATCAAATATGGATAGATCTAAATATAAGGTTATAAGGATGAAAGCCCAAAAATGAGTTATTATAAATGGTCATCTATATTGGAGGGATCTAGGTTGTGTGTTTTTGATGAGTTTAACATAGGAAGAAATGATTAAAATCATAAATGAATATAATGGTTACACCTGTGGGGATCATTACAATTAGAGAGTTACAACACATAAAATATAGAAGGCTGGTTTTATCAGGCTTGCCTTGTATTCTGATGTGTATAATCTAGTGAAATGTTACAAAAAATGTCAAGTTTTATATGAAAATAAGAAATTGGCACCATTACCATTAATTTCAGTATTTTTAGAAGAGCCTTTTAGGCAATGGGGGTTGGATTTCATAGGGTAAATTAACCCACCTTCTAGCTGAAAAAACAAGTAGATATTAAAAGCCACTGATCATTTAAAAATGTGGGTGGAAGCCATTCCATCCTAGAATGCAACAGACTCAGTGGTTATAAAATTTCTTGAAGAAAAAATATTTTCTAGATTTGGTTTTCCAAAAAAATTGGTGGCATAAAAGTCTCAGGTATTTAAACATGAAAAATCAATAATTTTTTTCCAGAAATATAATGTTATCCTTGGTCACTCTACCACCTATTATCCACAACTAAAAGGGTTGGCAAAGTCATATAATAAGACTGGTAAATTTTTTGAAGAAGACTATTGTAGAAAACAAGAAGAAAGGGTATTCCCAACTTAAGTTTGCTTTGTGGGAAAACATGGTGAAAAGAAAAAGGTACACTCAGAAGTCACCTTTTAAACTAGTATATGGAATGTTAGCCTTCTTTCCAAGTCAATTAGCTAAGGTAGTAGCTGCATTAATTCAAAATGCTAAAGAGAAGCCTAATTCATTAACAAGGAAAATAAATCAGTTGGTGGAATTTAAAGAAAGCATAGAACAAGTAGCTCAAAATTTGATCAATTATCAGGAGAAGATGGAAGTTATTTTTGATAGGAAGGCCAAGGATATACGTTTTCATCCCGATCGAAGACATTTTTATGAGATGTGATGTCAAAAGGGAGGATAGAGATAAACACGACAACTTCGATACCTTATGGTTTGAGCCTTTTAAAATAGCAGAAGATGGAGGTAATAACATCTTCATTCTGGAGAATCTTGATGGTGAATTCCTGGAGCTGAATGTCAATGGGAAGTATATGAAACATTACATCAAACATTGAGAATTATTTAATTTCTCAATATAAATATCGGTGTTCCCACTATAATTATCTAGTGTGCTTACTCATTACATTGTTACAACTACAATATGACTCCATGTCCGAGGTGAAGGAACTGATATGTGGTTCTTAGTATCTTGTTCCAAAAGACTATCCCCAAGCGGAGCTAGTGTTGTAGTTAGGTTCTTTTTATTTATGTTAAACACACCTATGGTAAACACCCACAAGGAGTTAAGATATGCGTGGATGCATTTATTATTCACAAATGATGTAGTTATAGTACATTAGGTGACCGTTGGATTCCACATTCCAAGGTATCTTGGTATTCCTATGTCCATTCGCCTTATACACCTACCCATAGAGGATTAGGTGTCCAACATTTCCCCCCTTAGCCCGAAGTGCTATGTGTGAGTCCAAGAAGAGAGCTGCAATATAAATCTACAAATTATGCATGGAAACACTAGGCTGAATGAGCTCTCTGAAACGTTGGCATAAGGAGGTAGTTTAAGGATGACCACCAAAAGTGGAATTCTTAGTGGAGTTCCCAAAACTCTTCCAAATCTAGCAAGAAACTGAGGTCTTTTGCTAGAGGAAGTGAACCTCATATTTTGAAGAGGGAGACTTTCAACCTAGAAGAAGGGAGGTTTATAGCATGTTAGTATGAATCTTTCGTCGTAAAATATCACTTTAGCTACGCATAACAAATATCCCTAACATCGATCATGGCTGCAAAATATATTTAAGTTTGTTGCATAAAGTTAAATCTAAGCACACAAGATATTAAGTAGATAAAATATAAAGTGGCTCCAAGCATCCAATAGACAAGACAAGAACAATGTATTAAAAGAATCTTATATTATATTAAAGAATGGGGCACCTGAGAGGAAAACAAGAAAGGTGTTTTCCAGTTCTCCTCAATGGGATGGGTTCTTGGAAGTCCTCAGTGTTTCAAATCCATCTTCTCGCTAATGTGGAAAACCCAAACAAACAAAATCAAGCTGGAGTTCATAAAACAAAAAATGTGGAAAAAGGTGACCAAAAGTAGATCTAGTGTGATCTAATGCAATGAGGTGAATAATGAATGGGAAAACCTTTCATTTATAACAAAATATTAGTGTTCTAGAATCCTGCATGAATAAAATATTATTAATCAAATTCTAGAATCACCCTTTAGGAATATTTTATTATATTTGTTGGAGGGAAAAGGATTTTTGACTTGGGTCAATTCCTTTATTTATAAATAACAAATAAATAAATGATTTATTTATTATTTTAAGGGAATGATGGGGATATAATTAAATAAATAATGGTTTATTTAAATATTATTTAAAAATGATTTAGTCAGATTTAACAAGGAATAATATTTAAATAGTGATTTAAATAACTTATTCTTAGGAAATAATCAAATAAATAATGATTTATTTAATTGATTTCCTTGTGTTGGGTTAAATATGACCGAGAAATATAGATAAATGTTATTTTTCATGGTGAAAGCAATTTTACTTAGGGTAAAATTGGTCTTACATGGTGTACTTGGGTTCATCTAATAATAATATGTTAGATGACAAAAAAAATGGTATAACATAGCCTGTGATGGTTTAAGGATGACCACCAACTCTAGAATGCTTGATGAATTTCCTTGAACTCTACCAAAACTGGCAAGAAGGTGAAGTCATCTGCTGGAGGAAGTGTCCCAAATTCTTTGAAGAGGAAGAATATCAACCTCACATAGACGGTTTAAGGCTGACCACCAACCAAATGCATGCTCATGGGAATTTGCATCTCTGGCTACAACTCTAAATCTGGAATGACAAGTTGTGGCTCTGGCTTGCTTGAAATGTTGTGTCTCTGGCTACAAATCTGAATCTCGAATGATAAGTTGTGGCTCAGGCTCGCTTGAACTGTTGTGTCTCTGGCTACAACTCTAAATCCGGTATGGTAGGTTGTGGCTTAGGCACGCTTCATGTGGCATTGAATATTGTAGATGACCATCATTTCTCCCCCTGTCAGATAAAAGGTGAGATGATGGTGAAAACTCAACTACAAGATTTTTCAATACTCTAGAACAAGTTTTGACATATGACTTAAACATCTTCTTGGGTGTTGATGCCCATTGCCAATAATAAAACCATCCAAGGTGAATCTTTATTCTTGCAAGAGGGTTGTTTTTGAAGCATCTGTGTGAAGATTGGGTGTGTTTCCCATAATTATTGCATGGGTGAATATCAAAACAATGATCTTTCATATGGCCAACTCAATCACAGTTTTGGAATTTTACAATATGTTGTTGCTGATGTGGAAGAGAAGCAAGATCTCGAACAGCTGAAGGTGAACTGTCATAAAGAAATCCGGCACTCTAAAATTTGATGGGTTTGGAGTAGTCTGGAATATGAAAGGACACCTCCTTTTCATATCCAAGACTAGTTTTGTGCTTGTTATGGACAAGCTCTTCCCAAGGTTTGATGATGGGCATTGGAAGTGAAACGTGAGTTTCTGCATCTACATACAAATCTTCTCTTGTACTCGGTTCAATGATCTAACCAATAAATTGTTGCTGATGGGATTTTATCTCAATGTTCTAAACAAAAACAAGTTTAGAATAACAACTCATTTGTTGAAGCTGATCTTGCTAATCTTAAGACTCAAGCTACAAAAATTAAATCTTGTCGAGTGCATCATGTAAACAAGTTCTAATATTAGATAGATAATTCCTACTTATTTTCACGGTATCATAATTAATACAATGTATTAGAGTTTTCAGGAACTCCAATACCTCATTAATTCTCATCATTTTATCTATTAATTAATACTTCTCTATGAACAAATGTTCCCCCCAACAACATTAATACAGAAGGGAAGTTCTCTAGTATACTATTTTGAACCTTTAAATAGCATACGTTGTTCACCAAATCCAACCACGCTGCTCCAAAGCTCATATGTTGCGCCACTCATGCAAAAATATTGATATTATATGGAGAGAGAATATGTAACTCAAAATATAACAAAACACCTTAATAGATGCAAAAGGGAAATGTTCGTTCAATCCCAATTTAAAACCAACCACTATCAGAAACTCTTTACCAATCCTTTTTTTTTTTTTGACTTAAGCCCGAAAATGGCATTCACTGATTTGTCTTGGCAAGAAAAATTTAAATATTACATGGCACTACATGTAAACAGCAAATATCAATGAGAAAAATAAAAAATCCATAGCTCAGATCTGTCAGGCACACTAACAATCTCTAAGGTAAACCCACTGCTCATGGTTCCATATATAATACAAACAACCCTTTCTCTCTATTTTATTTTCATCTCTGTCAAGAAACTGATAAGGGATTTATTGACCCTCAAAATATATTGTAAGGGAAAGGGAAGGCATCAAGGGGATGGATGAGGTAGGTGTAACGTCTCTTCCTTACCAACAAAATATTTTTTTTTCTAGTTATATTTCAACTCTAGTCTTCTTTACGAATTTCGTCATTTGCTGACATGGAATAGGGTTCCCATTCCTATTAGTATTACTGTATGGAAAATTTATTTATTTTTTCCATAAAAGGGTTGGGGCTCATGTTAAATACATCTATACCCATATCACACTATTATATATACATTTTACCCCCATACCATTGTTATATGGTTACATTAATCTCTACGCATATTTATCTCTATGTGCATTTATCTACACCTTTCGACATTCTCATTTACTATTGTCACATCATGCTGGAGGTCTCAACATACCTACTCTTTCATGTTCAATAGCATGCTCATATGGACTTTACATTTAGTATATGATTCGTTGGCTTGAATATTTGTACCATTCCAAGATTGAAAATCTTATGTGGCATGTCAACTTATACGAGGCATCACATGGTGTGTTGGTTTTATTTATAACTGATGTCGATTTTATTTATTTGATATAGTTTTTGTGGCCACTGTGCCGAAGTGAATGAGCGTTACCATCGCATCATTGGTTTTTCACGTACATTTCCATTTAATGTGATATTACTATGGGGATAGGCGTATAATTTTGTGATGTGTTCCTTCTGTCTCGTTGGCAAAGATGGCTCGGGGTTTTGGCCTACGCAACCCCTTCAATTTTCCACGTCCTCTTATGAGATGCCACTCTGTTGGTTCTTCTTTTCGTTTCGTTGGCTTTCATGGCGTCCACAGGCAGAGTTGGACATCTTCACGTTTCAGTCTATATGCCACACCGAAATATTGTTTAATTCACGCCTGCCATATGACATTAATGAAAGTACTGTATAATCGATTTCATATATCTATGGATTTATGTATTGGACGGCCAAGTATTAACGGAAATTTCTCCCACTCGATCCGTGTATAAGCTATGGATCCGAGGCCACCTGGACGGTGGTGATTGTTCCATCCATTAGGGTTTCGTCGCTTTTCTGGATTGGATACGGTGATATAAATTTCTGCTTTAGTATTGAAGCATTTCTTTCACCCTTCATTTGTTTTACTTACCTCTCGGTGTCGAGACTGTACACGTTGAGGAGCTAATTGTCAGCTCGCCCAGAATTCTGGCTTACCTACCTATCCATCAAAATTTAAATCTAGGTATGAGTTTATATGCACGTCGCTCATTTTATAGTGAAACTCACGTTCTGTCTCGATAGCTTGATATGTAAAATTTCTCTGTGGAAATTGCGAGAGCTGGGGTTAGATAAAATAATTTCTTCCCTGTAGTCTCGTTCATAGTCTAGACCTCGTTTGGGTCCGTTGAAAAAATTTCTCATGGCAATTTCCTGTACTAATATATTGATTTTTGTTTATGCCACCATATCTTCGTCAAATTCGTTTGACTTCTACTTAATGATGCGTGAGACTAATACGCCCGAGTTTCTTGATAGGGGAATATTCCTACTCGTCTTTCGTGACTTGAATGATGGGGTTTGAATGGTGGGGTATTGATTTTGTTCGTCTCTTCTCCGGCGAGCGATACATACCTTAGGCAAGAATCGATTCGCTTGTATAATTAGTTAAGGGGTTTTCTCATTCCCCTATTGAACCTCTGGTTTTTAATTTTTTTTATGCTATGCAACTACCTCTATTTCAGGTCGTTTTGACGGAAGGAAGTTTCGTCTTTGCCAAGTAACTCTTTGGTTTTTTTTTTTTTGTTATTATAAATTTTTGGGATATCATTCATATCAGTTGGTCAATTCATATTCTCACTGTCTATTGCTTTTGTTACAGGTAAATCCGAATCCCATACACTTTTCCCTCTCGAGGATACAAGGAAAAGGGTTGTTGCACTCGCGTTAATTTCGCTGCCCTTTTCACTTTCAAGTCGGTATCAACACATACTAGTCGAATTGAAGCCCAACTCTCATGTCGTGATTCTACCAAATTTTTATTCAGACCCCACTGGTCTACCTTTCATAGTTTTTCTCTTGCTACAGTAATTGTAATCACTTCGTGAGACTGATTAGTATTACTAAGACTCTGATTTTATGGGCGCTATGATCACATTATCCCAATTTAATTTATCATAGACACCGTTCTCTTAATGTACTTCAGGACTTCACCTATGGATTATATATATATGTATTCCCTTCTTATTTAACAAGGAACAGAGAATTGTTATACTCAGAAAATTCAGGTGCCTATTTCATGTTGTTGTTCATCATAAAACGTTTATTTCAGTTGCATCTGGTTGCTTCCATTTAATCGACACAGCTGGTTCGTTTGTGGATTTATGCTTCCTCCACCTTTTATTTTCGTACTTGTAGGTAATTATCTTTATGGCACGAATATTACACCTCGGCAAGATGTTATTGATTCTTAATATATGGTGTTAGAATCCTATACCAATAGGTGTCATTTTTCATGATTGACTTGTTGAACTATGCAATATGTTCAAACCTTTTTCTTGTTGCAAAGGTGTTCCATATTCTTAAAAAATAAAAAAATCAAAAAATTTTAAAAAATGTAAAGAGGGTATACCCTAAAAGAAAAATCAAAGGGTGAAAAAGTAAAATGGCCAAAAAAGTAAAAGAAAATGAACCCCACCAAAAGAAAGGCCAAAGAAAGTGTGCAAGTCTAAATGCCACTACTTTTTGCTCTAATATAATAAACAAAATTGTGTGCAGTTTGTCAAACTTTTGCCACAATTTATGAAGAGTCAAACTGTTTAAACTTGATTCATTCATTTTTCAATTTCATGCTGTAGAATAGAGAATAAATATCTGGCCAAACAGTTTAATCTTGGCAGATAAGTAGATAGGTAGAGTTAATAAAATGAGCTAAATAGCTTAATCTGAGCCCTTGGATGTAATAAGTGTAGACTTAGATAGGTTTTCCATGTAAAAGAAAAAAGAAGATTGATAAGGGTTTGCCTGTCTAAGTGCACCCTAATAAAGAAGAAAAAATGGTAGAGTAAAGTAGGTAGGGTAGGTAGATGTTGTTGCAGAATTACATGTGATGAATGATGGTTCTAAATGTGTTTAATTTTACTTTCATCACAAGTGCAAAGGCAGATACTACATAGGAAAAGTTCACAGCAAAGCAAAGTCAAGATTATTAACTTCCCCTTCATTTTTCCCTAAAAGATTTCACTAATTTCCCCTAAGTGCTAAGGTATTTGAAAATTAAAGGGGCTCAAGGCATTTCCTTGACTTTTGGAGGGACCGGACCCTCGGCCCAATAATTGGAAAAAACCTAAGTACTTAAAATCATTCATCATCACACTCATTTACTTCAAAAAATTCTTTCCTAAGTAAAATCCCATTTTACTTAGGAAAATCATGAGATATTTCATAAAAACCCTCAAAATCACATTTTATCCTAAGTTTAAGTGATGAAGTGATTATAATGCAATTTGCTTCTAAAAAATTCACTTTCTTAGTTATATTAATGTATTTTGAAGTTTACCTTGTCCCCTTGTCATATCAACATTAATTTTATTTATTAACTCCTTATAGAAATAACTCTTTCCTATAGTATATAACTCCATTTATGTAAATATCCCAAAAAACCCATATATTATAGTTTTAACCAAAGTATTTATTTACCACTTGTTTAAATAAAAACCCACTTTATATCCCCTTTGGTTAAAATATATCGTTATATGTTAAATCCCGCCCCCTATGGTAATTGGATTAATTTAATTCAATTATCGTATAATAAAAATATTCAAAAAAATGATTTAAACGTATGATTCATATGTTTAAAACAAAAAAATAAAACCCGAAGTTTAATTTAAAATAAACTTCGAAAGTAACCCATCCCGCGCGCATTTTTCACCCTCGACCCTCGTCGTAGAAGGGATTAATTAATCCTTATGATTAATTAATAACCGACCCCCGCCAATCAAAACGCTCTCAAAATGATTAATTAATAAAAAATCACGTCGGGCCCGCCCTATTAACTCCCCGTCAACTTCACGCCCCAACCACCGTTCGATCACCCGCTCCAAGATCAACGGCTGCTGATAATTCCGCTGGCCATCCTCTATCCGAACAATAACTCACGAAATGTCGGTGGTTTTCAAACAGTGCCCTGACCACGTGTCATTCATCCTGTGGAATAGCTGCCCCTCCGTTCAATACCGCCTTCCCTCAAAAGCGATGCGGAATAAACCGCTTACCACCTTTCCCCCGTGACCCATCTGTCGTACATACTGACGTCAATTATTAAAATAATTAAAAATTCGCACCCTTTTGACTTTGTGAATAAAACAAAAACCCGCGTCTTTTTCATTATTTTGTACGCTGAAAACGACTTCGCCCTCTGTGCAAAGAATTTCAAAAAATCGACTATCAAGTAACATCAACTGAATTCTGCTGAAGACCACTGCCAGATCAGTATTCCAGCATTCACACACCGCAGCCTGTACCTGTTTAAACATAGTTGATCGCTTAAAAACAGGTATTTACCCCATTGCTCATTTTAACTCTGTGAAATCCTAGCTTTCGTTTTAAATTCCGCACCAAAGACTGCTACAGAGTTTATTTGAGTCTTCTCTTTTCCCATAATTTCAAATTACATCCCCAAAAAACCTATAATTCCGCTCAATTTTTCACCTTAAGCCGAATTTCCATTTTTGAATCCACAAGAACCAAAAATGGAAGTTCCTGTGGCTTTAAACATCACCCCATTGAACGCCCCTCACAGAGACTTGGATTATTTATCATTAGTCGACAGGGATTTCCAAATTAAAGACCTAGGTTTTAGTGAAAGCCCTCTTCGAATTTTCTGTTGCTGCAGAGACAATTATTTGAATGGCTTGGATATGATTGGGTTATGGGAATCTAATCTTCCCAGGTACCTCTTTCCCTCTGTCCATATTTTCCCTGAAATAATCCAGTTTTGCCATGCAAATTATGATCCTAACCAAAGAGCAGTCTTATCCCCAAATCAAGATGTCCTTTTCCCAATTACTTCTCAGTCTATCAATGAGATGCTATATTTTCAACCTGATCAAGCCCTCACTCCCCTGTCCATGGGAGAATTACTTGAGAAATCCACCAAACTATCCCATGAAGAATTAAGCCACATCTGTCAGACCTTTATGTTGCCTGATCATCAGCCTAAAGGCCCTCCCCCTTATGGGTATGCTTTTTTCACTGAGGAGGGTAGACTTGTTTTGGAAATGATATCTTTTATAATGGGCTTTAATACCAGTGAATATGTTGACCATTTAATCCTAGTATTATTGTCTATTTTCAACCCTGGACAACCTCCTGCTGTCAGGTATGACTTTGCATCATACATTGCAGATAAAATCCATGATCAATTCATGAGATTAGAAAATGAGAAAGTGTTCAAGTATTCCTCTGTCATCTACCACCTCATGCTCTATTACCAGTTAGAAAATTTCCCTTTCTATATCAAGAAGCTTGATGCCCAAGGGAATCCTAGGTCTGTTGTCTTTTGGTCAGCCATCACTCATAGTTCTCGAGATTCTCCGTATTCCTATAATGAGTTCATTGATCTTTTTATACATCCTGCAACCACCTTGTTGACAGGAGTTTCTCCTCCAAGACTCAGCAATGAAATCAAGAAAACTTTACAGCTCTCAAAACAATACAAATTTGGTGATTGGTACTTATACCAAAATCACACTAAAGTCAGGATATATGGATGTGAATTATGTCCATTCAAATTGCCAAAATATGTCCCCATGAGAATCTTTGCATTAGAATATTTCAGGCAGATGAACAATTCTAATATAATTCATTTTTGTAATGCAAAGAAGAAGGCTCAACTCCGGATCAAAAGTCAATTAGGTCCCTTTATCTGTAACTCTAGGGATGCAGGGGAAGAGGCTGAAAAGATATTAGAAGACCATTTCAGATTACAAAAGAGTTTCTATTGGGTGCCTTATGACCCATTCAACTTCATTTGTGATAAAAGAATGAAGAATAAATCAGCACCATACATATATCAAATAATCCCAGAGATTGAAAAATATGCTAATACAGATGAATGGATAGAAGGAACATTGATAGAGCAAGATATTGAGCAGGTAAATGTAGACAATGTTATGAAAGATCTTGAAAAGATGCTTGACCTAGACTCTTTTGCACAGGTACCAATATCAGAGGTTGGTCCTTCCTCAGCTGGGATTATTCAGCAGGAGTTACAAGAAAATATTGCATTATCATCTAAGGGAAAAGAGAAAGAGGTTGATACACAAGTTAAAGAAAAATTCACTATGACAGAACAACCTCAAACTTCCAAGTGACAAGATCAAGTACAGGTTTCTTCCATTCAAACCAATCCAGTAGAAATATCAATTTTGCAAACTCCATTAAATGTGGAAAAGGGAAAAAAGAGAGAAGTTGAAGCTGCTACCCCTTTCACTGGATCTTGACAACAGCCTCAGGCCAAAGAATACTCCCCCAGAAGTAGAATCTATTGATGAAATCCTTGATAGTCAAGGACCATAACAATTGGGCAGTCAACAAACAGGTACAGTCAGTGGAGCATCCACTACCTCACAAAGAAAAGAGCTACAGAAGCAACAGAGTATTGAAATATCTTCTTTCAAAACACCAGTTAAAGATGCAGGAGATATAAAGAAGACATTTATCAATATCAAGGCTAGGAATGATCCACTGAGAATTCAAGTATATAATCAATATTTGAAAATGGCTCCAAATAATCAAGAAAGATTGATGTCAGCTTTTGACATCCAACAGGGAAAAATGTTAATGAGCCATTTCAAACCCAAGGTGCAACAACCCCAAACAGTTGCTGATTATATTATGACAAATTTTGAAGTCCTAGCAAAGGACATCCATCCTTTAGACCAAATTGAATTACATAAGCAGACTGGTGAAATGATCTATTCTACTTTGACTGATAAGGCAATGGCATCTCACAAGTTACAGGATTCTTTGGAGAACACTAGTACACAATTACAGCTTGAAAAGGCTTCGTCTCAAGCCAAAGACAACAGGATAAAAACATTGGAGGAAATAATAATTGGTTTGGGTCACAATCCAAAGGACGTCAAAGGTATAGAAGCTCTAATCAAGAAAAAAGATGATAACATTGCAGCTTTGAGAAAGCAGTTGAAATTGCCAGCTTCAAGACATCCTCAAACTGAAGAAGTAATAAAGAAGAATTCCGAAGAAGAAATGATGGATTTTCTCTTGAAAATGAATGAGAAACTGACTGAAACAGAAAAAGAGCTGGAACAAGCATTAAAAGACAAGCAGTCCAGTGTTCCAGTATCTACAGCAGAGGTTATCACAGGTCCAACAGGTCAGCCAGCAGAGCCATCACAGGTAAATACTTCAAATTTGAGTACAGAAGAATTAGTAAAGCAAATGAATGACTTGAAACTGCAAGTGACAGAACTTCAGCACACAAAGTTACAGCTTATTAGTTTGGAACAAAAATATGATCTTTTAAAAATGACTGTTGCTGACAAAACAAGAGAAGTCAAAAAGTTGGAAAAATTAATTAAAGCTTTGGAAAGGGATCTCACATTGGAGAAACCTTTAAGAGAAATAAATGACATTCTTTCGGATGATATTATTCAGTCAATAAAAGATATCTGGTCCTCAATCCAGATAATATACGAGCAGAATGATTTGGTCAAAGTAGCTCTGGATGAAGTTGAGAATACACGAACAGAATTAGGAAATAAGCCTGAGGAAGCCAATCAGCTTATACAGTTTCTAAACACCCAAACCAGACAACAACTTGTAGATGTGGGTATTCAGGACAAAACTGCAACAATCTTGGAGATAAAAAGAGTTTTTACTAAAAGAACTCTTATGCAAAATTTAGAACGAAGATGCTTTGACATGCAAAGTGAAATCATTGCCTTCAGAGAAAGGTTTGATGTTTTATTGAATAAAGGGTTGCCCAGCCCTATGGTTTCAGAAGATAAAATAATGGACCTGGAAACTTATGTTAAGAAATTGGACATACATGCTCACAATCAAGCCAGTTCCTCAACCATTTCATCAGAAGCAACATTACCTACAAGAAGGAATCTTCATGACAGATTAGAGAATTTGTTTTATCTAGAACATGAAGTAAAGCATTTGTTTCCTAATCAGCCTAATTTCTTCAGATATACCGAGGTTGATGAAACATTGAGGAATCTTCAACGGACAAGAATAGCGGAAGATAAATGGTGGGAAGATTTGTTGGAACTTTTGTAAAATTTATCCTTATATGAAATTTTGCCTATTTACTACAGTATAAAGGATAAAGGGACAAACAACGGTCAAAGAGTATTAGTTCAGTTGAAGTGTATCAGTAAGAACAAAGAGTATCAGTGAAGCAAGTCAGTTAGAACAAAATTACTGAAGAGGACAACGATGAGCTAAAATATAGGTCCTGCCTCCAGCACATTCTCAAAAGGGGGAAACAGCACAACATCGGTTACTTCTTGTCTTATCTATGAGACCATCTGTCTCTATTTTTATTGTAACTTATTTGTGAGTCATCTTAGATTATATCTCGTTTTGTTAAGAGATATTTTTTATGATTTTTTGTATAAATAAGCCCTCAATCGAATTATTGAGGGTGGATTCTTGTACTTTGATATAACATTGAATATTTTGGAATAAAGAGCTTTGGAGAAATTTTCGTGGCAAAACTGGACAAGGAATTGAGGCAAAAGACTTTTCTCAGGATTCATGTGTCGAATGAAGGATCAATAAGTCATCTCTATCCCATGTTTTAAAGTTTTACATTTGTTTATGATATCATCTGTGTTTCATTATCTTGATATTTAACGAAAAAGGTTAAATCAGAAAGTACTTAGGTGTAATCTGATTTCAGTCGTTATTATTCTAAATGTTTTCTTCTAAACTGGTTTAAACAGTGAATTCTTAATTGCTCCTGTTTGTCTAGTTTGTACATCTTTGGTTATTTAGTAAAGAATACTTAACTGCTCTTTATCGATAATCAATTTATTTCTCTTCTCTTGAATGTGTTGAAAGATTCTTCATTGCCTTTCATCCGTTTGAATTCCATTCCATTAATTTTAGATCTATAATTGTTTCTAGTTTGATTATCTTGCCTTGATAAACCATCTTTTGTTAAAAAACTTAAGCTAGTGCAGCCAATCCTTTGACTCCATTAGCCCAATGGACTGAAACTACTTGATCTTAATCTTAGCTAAAATAATTCCATCAACTCAAACAAAATCAAAACCCCTGGACTTTACAACTAGCCTAATATCTTCTAAAAACAAAGCTATATTTTATAGAAAGAGCCCTCTCTGGATACAGATTGGCTAGATTCTGTATCTGAAGGTTGGTTTGTGGTTACCTCGGACCCCTTTCCTCTTCCAACAACTTCAAGGAAAATCTGAGTGATAACATAGTGGCGACTCCACTGGGGAACTGAATCATTTGATTTATTGTTACTATTGTTTGATTTATAAACTACAGACGAAGCCTGAAGATTAGCCAGGTAGCCTTTGAAATGCTTTTTCTCTGCAATTGCATAGTAAATAAATGCTACTTCAGTCAATCTCCGGTTTAGTTTATAGACTGAACTTTGGTTTCAGACAATCAATCAGTGTCTCTAGTTCAATAAATATTTGAGAAAATTTTAATTAAAAATCTTTAATTTCTTGGAGAATTTGTCGAAGTTGTATTTTCATTCCATTTAAAACAAAAACTTAAAAAGAAACATTACTAGGAAAACTGGCTTTAGAAAGGACTCATTATACCAGGTCAAATCCTGACCCTAATCCACCACCGATATTTGAGAATCCAAATCTGATTCCCAGAATTCTGAGAAGACAAGAGAGTCAAGAAAGCTCTGGGAGTTCTCGACCTCTTTTTAGATCAAACTCTTGTCCTGTGAAGTTTGTGTATCTTGAAGACGAACCATTTCATGAACATTTTGAAACTTCTCTATTCGTGAATTTTTCTGAATCTGAGTTTTCTAATCTGGTTCCTGATCCATTATTTCTTGAAGATTTGCAATTTGAATTTATTACTTCACATCTTGACAAGAATCTACAAAATTCCATTCAATCTGAGCAGACCTTTGAAGAAACTTCAAACACTTCTGTGATTACTGCAGCTTCCCCAAGTTCATCTACCTTTCCCCAAACTTCTCAAGCACAAACTACCTCTTTTTCCCCTCCACCCACTACTTCCCGACCATCATCACCTGTTATTTCATTACACCTTCCGATGGCAAACATATATGCTCCTTTAAGATTGGCAGGCAACCCTGGTGCCTTGCCCCAAGATTATCAGAGTAAAATCACCCCTTTTGATGTTTCTGGTACTTACAATGCTCAACAACATACCAAAAAGATGACAGATTACTTTGAATTTTATGAAATAGATGCTGATGATGTGAGAATGCGAATTTTTGTCCAGAGTCTTACTGGAGAAGTCAGGATATGGTTTAGGGCTCTTGCTCCAAACAGTGTTGCTGACTTACCAACCCTTTATAGATTATTTCTAAATAGATGGGAAAAGAAGAAAGACCCTCTTCAAATCCTATCTGACTTTGGAAAATTGAAGAGAGGACCTAATGAAGCAGTGCAAGATTATATCATTAGATTCAACGAAGCCTACAACATTGTTCCCCAAAACCTTAGACCCCTCCGGATTCAATACTGGTTAAATTCCCTGATGGGTTTGATTCTGACATAGCATATTCACTTAGGGAAAGAGCCCCTCAAACTCTAGAAGAGATGCAAAGCATAGTTGTTAGTGTTGAAGCTAACTTGATAGAAAAACGAGCTAGAGCTGAAAGAAGGATGCCTATAAACGAAGAGCCTTCGGCTTTTGAAAGAAAGATGGATGCAATTATTAAAGGGATGGAAAGACTGGGAGACAGAGTAGAGACAATCGAAAGGAAGTCCTCTGGCGATGGTCAAAATGCTGTTAGAAACCCAAACTTCAGAAGAAATCAAAACCAAAATATTGGGAAAAATGTTCCTGACCAAAACATCAGACCACCATTCCAGGAAAATTTTGTTGAAGGTTCATCTTCTGAGGAACCAACTGAGGATGTTGAAATAAATAACTTGACTGAAAACAAGAATGAACCAGAAGTTTTCCTATCTCAAGAGGATCAAGAAAATCACATTCTTGAAACATTTCAAACTCATTCAGGATAAACTTTTGATTTTAAAGAAGGATATGATTCAACAATTTATGAAGTTCATAAACAATATAATTTGAGAAGCAGACAGATTGACGTGCCAGAGAATAGCAAACAGAAAGCTGTAAAACAAAACATCAAAGGTAAAATTAACACTCCTCCTGTACAAATTCTTTCTAGAGCAAGTCCTAACCCCACTAATCCAATAATTGAAGATGTGTTTGATAATCAACTGAATAATAAAAAACTTTCCAATACTTTTCCTCCTGCAGGAAACGTAGAAGAACCAACAGAAGTTAATTCAGAAACACCTTCAACTCATAATCCCACTCATGAAAAAGAGAAAAACACTGAAGACCCAAAAAATAGAGAAAATCCAACTGTTCAAAATACTAGAGCTCAAACAGAAAAATCTTTCAATCTAGAAGCTGAAATAGGCAAATTAAAGATAGATGTTCCATTGGCGGAATTAGCTAAACATGATGTATATAGAAGCCAAATCAGCAAATCCCTTAACATTACTGGAATGGACAATTCAGTAAATGTTTTTGATGATCAACCCAAATTACTTTTTGGCCCTGAAGTAAATGGAAAACCAGAAAGTGGAGGAACTCCTCCATTTTATGTGAGTTTGAATGTACATGACAAAATACTTCATAATGCCATGCTTGATTCTGGAGCGTCTCACAATTTAATGCCCAAGGCTGTGATGGAAAGATTAAACCTAGACATTACCAGACCATATAAAGATCTTTTTTCTTTTGATTCAAGTCAGGTAAGATGTTTAGGTTTGATTAAAGATCTATGTGTTACTTTGGTACAATACCCTGCGAAATCTATTCTGATGGATATAGTAGTAGTAGATATTCCTCCCAAATATGGTATGTTGTTGTCCAGATCCTAGGGTGCCAAACTCGGAGGATCTCTTCAATTAGATATGTCATATGATACTATTCCAGTGCTCGGTCAACCTAAGAGATTATACAGAGAGACCTTGATGAAATATTTAGTCAGTAGTCAGGAGAAGCCTGAAAACTTCCCTGTCTACTCAGTACATTCTGATATGGACTCATTCATCCTTTATAATGCTGAATTTGACCTTCCTACTGAACTAGAAGCACCAGAAACAGAAACTGCAAATAAATATTTTGTTCAAATCGAAGAAATTTCTGAAAAAAAGAAACATCAGACATTCAAGAAATACCAGAAAAAACTGATAAACCAGAGCTCCCTGTTAAGAAAGTTGTTAAAACAGTCGATGAAGATTATGAACATGAAATTCTTTGGCATTTAGAATTTGATGGTTCAGCAAATAAGTTAGGAGCTGGAGCTGGAATTTGGATACATAATATTGAAAATGATCATGCTGAAGGCCATGCTTATAGATTGAACTTTAGATGCACTAATAATATGGCAGAATATGAGGCTCTTTTGCTAGGGCTTAAACATGTCAAAAAATTAGGAGCAATTAGAGTATCAATCATAGGAGACTCTGAGTTAATTATTCAATAGATCAATGGTGAATGTTCAACAAAAGACCCCAGATTAAAAGAATACAGAGGAACAGTTGTGGAAATTCTCAATACTTTTCTACAAGCTCAGCTTGCCAAAATTCCTAGAAAACAAAATTTGCATGCTCACAGTCTTGCAATGTTCGCTAGCACTTGTAAATTACCTTTTGGACCTAATCATCAGTTCACAGCTGAGATTAGACATAGACCTTCTATACTGGATAATCTTATGAATTGGCAAGTGTTTGTAAATAATAATCAGATTAATAATTTTTTGACCTTAGAAAATGAGTTCTCTAACAGTAGTATAGATGAAGACACAACAATCAATGAATTTGATCAAATAGATGAACAAGAAACGGATATTTCAGAAGAGACTGTAATTCACATGCTTCACCCAACCAAATTCACTAAAAAATATATGCAGGATCTGAAACAAATGGAAATCGATGAGATTATAGAAGATGAATATGAAATTATTAATCTGAAAGATAATCATTTACCTAAAGGATTAACTCCTTTGGAAGATCTTTTTGACTCAAATGACATTCCACTAAAACCCAAAATGGAACCGTTAAAAGATGATATTGAAGAATACAATTTGGGAACTGAAGAAAATCCTAAGATGGTTAAGTTATCTAAATCTCTTCCAGAGGATCAAAAAGTTAAATATGTTGAAATTTTAAAAGAATTCCAGGATGTTTTTGCCTGGAGTTATGAAGATCTTAAATCATATGATACATCAATAATTCAACATACAATACCGTTGAAACCAGATCAGAAACCATTTAAACAGAAACTTAGAAGGATCAACCCTGTATTACTACCTTCAATTGAGAAAGAAATTAAAAGAATGTATGAAGCAGGAATAATTGCTCCTATTAGGTTTTCTGAATGGGTTTCTAATTTGGTACCAACAAGGAAGAAAACAAGAGAGATTAGACTATGTGTCGATTTGAGAAATTTGAACAAAGTATCTTTAAAAGAGAACTATCCTCTGCCTAAAATGGACCATATCTTACAAAAGGTAGTAGGATCTTCAAGGATTTCTCTTCTGGATGGATTCTCAGGATATAACCAGATTCTGGTTCATCTTGATGATCAAGACAAAACAGCTTTTACAACACCATGGGGTACATTCAAATATGTTAAGATGCCTTTTGGACTCAAAAATGCAGGAGCGACCTTTCAAAGAGCAATGGACATTGCCTTTGCCAAAGAAATTCATGATTTTCTAGTCATATATCTGGATGATTTAACTGTTTTTTCCAAGACAGATCAATAACATTTGGACCATCTTAGACAAGTGTTCATTAAATGCAGAAAATATGGTATTTCTTTAAATCCTAAAAAGTCATTGTTTGGTCTTGAAGAAGGTAAACTCCTAGGTCATATCATTTCAAAAGATGGCATTAGAATTGATCCTGAAAGAATACAAGCCATTTTGCAGATACCTCATCCCAGGAATATTAAAGAACTTCAAGCTTTCATAGGTAAGATCAATTTTTTGAGAAGATTCATTTCTAGTTTAGCTGAATTACTTAGACTGCTTACTAACATGTTAAGAAAGGATTCGAGTATTAAGTGGACGATAGAAGCTAAGCAATCATTTGAAGAAATCAAAATGGCTTTGACCAGAACACCAGTTCTTACCAGTCCAAAATTTGATAGAGATTTCATAATTTTTTCATTTGCTTCTGAACATACAGTTGCAGCTGTTTTATTACAAAAAGATGATCAAGGATGTGAAAAACCTATAGCCTTTTTTAGTAAGGCACTTAGAGATGCATCATTGAAATACAATATCATGGAGAAACAAGCTTTTGCACTTGTGAAAGCAATTAAAGATTTCAGAATTTATATATTGTATTCACATGTGATAGCTTATGTGCCTAATGTTGTCGTTAAAGACATCTTAACTCAAGATGGAATTGAAGGCAAAAGAGGTAAATGTATAGCTACCATATTAGAATATGATATTGAAATAAGACCTACAAAACTCATAAAAGGACAAGGTTTGGCTCAACTCATGACTGAAACAAATTACCAAGCCCTGAACATTAATGAACTGGATGATGAACAGGAGATGGCGACTCCACAAATCAGTCAGGCCTTTTTAGACTCACCTTGGTACACTGATATCATTTATGTTTTGTTAAACCTGCAAGCTCCTCCAGGGTTATCCAGAACGAAACAAAGGTTTTTGAAAATGACATCTTTAAAGTATTGTATTTTAGATAATGCTCTTTTTTGGAAGAATCATGATGGAATTCTATTAAATTGTTTATTAAGAGATGAAGCTGACAAGGTTCTCAATGAATTCCATGCAGGAGATTGTGGTGGACACCTCTACTGGAAGTCAACTGCAGATAAGATCTTAAGGGTTGGTTTTTATTGGCCAACCTTGTTTTCAGATGTTAAGAAATTTGTAATTGCTTGCCATAAGTGTCAGATCTTTGAAGGCAAGAGAAAATTACTACCTTTACCATTGAAACCAATTTCCACCGAGAAACCCTTTCAACAATGGGGCCTGGATTTTATTGGAGAAATCCATCCTCCTTCTTCTGGCCAACACAGATGGATCCTCACTGCCACATATTACTTTACTAAATTGATTGAAGCTATCCCATCCAGACAAGCCAATGATTCTGTAATTATAGGATTCTTAGAAACCAATATACTTTCAAGATTTGGTTGTCCTGAGAAAATTATAACTGATAATGCTGCTGCTTTCAAGTCTAAGAAAATGATTAGTTTCTGCAATAAATATCACATCACTTTAGGCCATTCAACGGCCTATTATCCTCAAGGTAATGGACTGGCTGAATCTTCCAATAAAAGCCTCATTAATATCATTAAAAAATTATTGGAAGAAAATAAGAAGAATTGGCATAAGAAACTTACCATTGCATTGTGGGCAGACAGACTTACTACCAAAAAATCAATTGAGACCAGTCCATATGAATTAGTTTATGGTATTGAGGCTAAATTTCCATCATCTTTAGGAGTTCTTGTAATGAAGTTACTTCGGGAAGCTCAAGTAGAACCAAATGATATTCAAAGAAGAATAAATCAAACAATTCACTTGCAGCAGACCAGAGAAGAAGTATATCACCGATCCCAAGTTTTGCAGGAAAAATTAAATAAAATGTTTGACAAAAGGACTAAAGCAGAAGATTTTCAATTGGGAGACAAAGTTTTAAGATGGGATTCCAGAAGGGAAGATAAAAGAAAACATGGGAAATTTGATTTATTATGGAAAGGACCTTACATCATTCATGCTTTACAGAGAAATAACACATATTTTTTGAAGAATTTGGATGGTTCAGAAGCTGAGGAAGAAACAGTCAATGGTCGAATGCTAAAACACTACTTTGATCCTATTTACTAGGATGTTCTGATTTTTTAACATGTACATAATATATCCTTTTTAATGCATCAGTTTTGATTGGATGGTGACTTGCTGAAGTTGAAGCTTGAAGTGAAGGTCCTAAGCTTCATAAGTTTTACTATCATATATACGATAAAGCCGCCAGAAAAAGAAGATTACATAGTTCAGTTAAAGGCATTTTGAGGCATCTGACCTGCTGTTCTTGACTTTTCACCAGGAAAAGCCATCCCCAAGTGGAGCCAGTGTTAGACTCCTATACCAATAGGGGTCATTTTCATGATTGACTTGTTGAACTACGCAATATGTTCAAACCTTTTTCTTGTTGCAAAGGTGTTCCATATTCTTAAAAAATCAAAAAAATTTAAAAAATGTAAAGAGGGTATACCCTAAAAGAAAAATCAAAGGGTGAAAAAGTAAAATGGCCAAAAAAGTAAAAGAAAATGAACCCCACCAAAAGAAAGGCCAAAGAAAGTGTGCAAGTCTAAATGCTACTACTTTTTGCTCTGATATAATAAACAAAATTGTGTGTAGTTTGTCAAACTTTTGCCACAATTTATGAAGAGTCAAACTGTTTAAACTTGATTCATTCATTTTTCAATTTCATGCTGTAGAATAGAGAATAAATATCTGGCCAAACAGTTTAATCTTGGCAGATAAGTAGATAGGTAGAGTTAATAAAAGGAGCTCAATAGTTTAATCTGAGCCCTTGGATGTAATAAGTGTAGACTTAGATAGGTTTGCCATGTAAAAGAAAAAAGAAGATTGATAAGGGTTTTCCTGTCTAAGTGCACCCTAATAAAGAAGAAAAAATGGTAGAGTAAAGTAGGTAGGGTAGGTAGATGTTGTTGCAGAATTACATGTGATGAATGATGGTTCTAAATGTGTTTAATTTTACTTTCATCACAAGTGCAAAGGCAGATACTACATAGGAAAAGTTCACAGCAAAGCAAAGTCAAGATTATTAACTTCCCCTTCCTTTTTCCCCAAAATATTTCACTAATTTCCCCTAAGTGCTAAGGTATTTGAAAATTAAAGGGGTTCAAGGCATTTCCTTGACTTTTGGAGGGACCGGACCCTCGGCCCAATAATTGAAAAAAACCTAAGTACTTAAAATCATTCATCATCACACTCATTTACTTCCAAAAATTCTTTTCCCAAGTAAAATCCCATTTTACTTAGGAAAATCATGAGATATTTCATAAAAACCCTCAAAATCACATTTTATCCTAAGTTTAAGTGATGAAGTGATTATAATGCAATTTGCTTCTAAAACATTCACTTTCTTAGTTATATTAATGTATTTTGAAGTTTACCTTGTCCCCTTGTCATATCAACATTAATTTTATTTATTAACTCCTTATAGAAATAACCCTTTCCTATAGTATAGAACTCCATTTATGTAAATATCCCAAAAAACCCATATATTATAGTTTTAACCAAAGTATTTATTTACCACCTGTTTAAATAAAAACCCACTTTATATCCCCTTTGGTTAAAATATATCGTTATATGTTAAATCTCGCCCCCTATGGTAATTGGATTAATTTAATTCAATTATCGTATAATAAAAATATTCAAAAAAATGATTTAACCGTATGATTCATATGTTTAAAACAAAAAAATAAAACCCGAAGTTTAATTTAAACTAAACTTCGAAAGTAACCCATCCCGCGCGCATTTTTCACTCCCGACCCTCGTCGTAGAAGGGATTAATTAATCCTTATGATTAATTAATAACTGACCCCCGCCAATCAAACGCTCCCGAAATGATTAATTAATAAAAAATCGCGTCGGGCCCGCCCTATTAACTCCCCGTCAACTTCACGCCCCGACCACCGTTCGATCACCCGCTCCAAGATCAACGGCTGTTGATAATTCCGCTGGCCATCCTCTATCCGAACAATAACTCGCGAAAAGCTGGTGGTTTTCAAACAGTGCCCTGACCACGTGTCATTCATCCTGTGGAATCGCTGCCCCTCCGCTCAATACCGCCTTCCCTCAAAAGCAGTGCGGAATAAATCGCTTACCACCTTTCCCCTGTGACCCATCTGTCGTACATAATGACGTCAATTATTAAAATAATAAAAAATTCGCACCCTTTTGACTTTGTGAATAAAACAAAAACCCGCGTCTTTTTCATTATTTTGTACGCTGAAAACGACTTCGCCCTTTGTGCAAAGAATTTCAAAAAATCGACTGTCAAGTACCATCAACTGAATTCTGCTGAAGACCACTGCCAGACCAGTATTCCAGCATTCACCCGCCGCAGCCTGTACCTGTTTAAACATATTTCATCCCTTAAAAACAGGTATTTACCCCATTGCTCATTTTAACTCTGTGAAATCCTAGCTTTCGTTTTAAATTCCGCACCAAAGACTGCTACAGAGTTTATTTGAGTCTTCTCTTTTCCCATAATTTCAAATTACATCCCCAAAAAATCTGTAATTCCGCTCAATTTTTCACCTTAAGCCGAATTTCCATTTTTGAATCCACAAGAACCAAAAATGGAAGTTCCTGTGGCTTTAAACGTCACCCCATTGAACGCCCCTCACAGAGACTTGGATTATTTATCATTAGTCGACAAGGATTTCCAAATTAAAGACCTAGGTTTTAGTGAAAGCCCTCTTCGAATTTTCTGTCGCTGCAGAGACAATTATTTGAATGGCTTGGATATGATTGGGTTATGGGAATCTAATCTTCCCAGGTACCTCTTTCCCTTTGTCCATATTTTCCCTGAAATAATCCATTTTTGCCATGCAAATTATGATCCTAACCAAAGAGAAGTCTTATCCCCAAATCAAGATGTCCTTTTCTCAATTACTGCTCAGTCTATCAATGAGATGCTACATTTTCAACCTGATCAAGCCCTCACTCCCCTGTCCATGGGAGAATTACTTGAGAAATCCACCAAACTATCCCATGAAGAATTAAGCCACATCTGCCAGACCTTTATGTTGCTTGATCATCAGCCTAAAAGCCCTCCCCCTTATGGGTATGCTTTTTTCATTGAGGAGGGTAGACTTTTTTTGGATATGATATCCTTTATAATGGGCTTTAATACCAGTGAATATGTTGACCATTTAGTTCTAGTATTATTGTCTATTTTTACCCCTGGACAGCCTCCTGCTGTCAAGTATGACTTTGCATCCTACATTGCAGACAAAATCCATGATCAATTCATGAGATTAGAGAATGAGAAAGTGTTCAAGTATTCTTCTGTCATTTACCATCTCATGCTCTATTACCAGTCAAAAAATTTCCCTTTCTATATCAAAAAGCTTGATGCCCAAGGGAATCCTAGGTCTGTTATCTTTTGGTCAGCCATCACTCATAGTTCTCGAGATTCTCCCTATTCCTATAATGAGTTCATTGATCTTTTTATACACCCTACAACCACCTTGTTGACAGGAGTTTCTCCTCCAAGGCTCAACAATGAAATCAAGAAAACTTTACAGCTCTCAAAACAATACAAAGTTGGTGATTGGTACTTATACCAAAATCACACAGAAGTCAGAATATATGGATGTGAATTATGTCCATTCAAATTGCCAAAATATGTCCCCATGAGAATCTTTGCATTAGAATATTTCAGGCAGATGAACAATTCTAATATAATTCATTTTTGTAATGCAAAGAAGAAGGCTCAACTCCGGATCAAAAGTCAATTAGGTCCCTTTATCTGTAACTCTAGGGATGCAGGGGAAGAGGCTGAAAAGATATTAGAAGACCGTTTCAGATTACAAAAGAGTTTCTATTGGGTGCCTTATGACCCATTCAACTTCATTTGTGATAAAAGAATGAAGAATAAATCAGCACCATACATACATCAAAGAATCCCAGATATTGAAAAATATGCTAATACAGATGAATGGATAGAAGGAACATTGATAGAGCAGGATATTGAACAGGTCAATGTAGACAATGTTATGAAAGATATTGAAAAGATGCTTGACCTAGACTCTTTTGCACAGGTACCAAGATCAGAGGTTGGTCCTTCCTCAGCTGGGATTATTCAGCAGGAGTTACAAGAAAATATTGCATTATCATCTAAGGGAAAAGAGAAAGAGGTTGATACACAAGTTAAAGAAACATTCACTATGACAGAACAACCTCAAACTTCCAAGGGACAGGATCAAGTACAGGTTTCTTCCGTTCAAACCAATCCAGTAGAAATATCAATTTTGCAAACTCCATTAAATGTGGAAAAGGGAAAAAAGAGAGAAGCTGAAGCTGCTACCCCTCTCACTGGATCTTCACAACAGCCTCAGGCCAAGAGACAAAAATTGAATACTCCTGCAGAAGTAGAATCTATTGATGAAATCCTTGATAGTCAAGGACCAGAACAATTGGGTAGTCAACAAATAGGAATAGTCAGTGAAGCATCCACTACCTCACAAAGGAAAGAGCTACAGAAGCAACAGAGTGTTGAAATATCTTCTTTCAAAACACCAGTTAAAGATACAGGAGATATAAAGAAGACATTTATCAATATCAAGGCCAGGAATGATCCACTGAGAATTCAAGTATATAATCAATATCTGAAAATGGCTCCAAAGAATCAAGAAAGATTGATGTCAGCTTTTGACATCCAACAGGGCAAAATGTTAATGAGCCATTTCAAACCCAAGGTGCAACAACCCCAAACAACTGCTGATTATATTAGGACAAACTTTGAAGTCCTAGCAAAGGATATCCATCCTTTAGATCAGATTGAGTTGCATAAGCAGACTGGTGAAATGATCTATTCTACTTTGACTGATAAGGCAATGGCAGCTCACAGGTTACAGGATTCTTTGGAAAACACTAATACACAATTGCAGCTTGAAAAGGCTTCTTCTCAAGCCAAAGATAACAGGATAAAAACATTGGAGGAAATAATAATTGGATTAGGTCACAATCCAAAGGATGTCAAAGGTATAGAAGCTCTAATCAAGAAAAAAGATGATGACATTGCAACTTTGAGAAAGTAGTTGAAATTGCCAGCCTCCAGACATCCTCAAACTGAAGAAGTAATAAAGAAGAATTCTGAAGAAGAAATGATGGAGTTGCTCTTGAAAATGAATGAGCAACTGATTGAAACAGAAAAAGAACTGGAACAAGCTTTAAAATACAAGCAGTCCAATGTTCCAGTATCCACAACAATGGTTATCACAGGTACAGCAAGTTAGCCAACAGGTCAACCAGCAGAGCCATCACAGGTAAAGACTTCAACTTTGAGTACAGAGGAATTAGTAAAGCAAATGAATGACTTGAAACTGCAAGTAACAGAACTTCGGAACACAAAGTTACAGCTTATTAGTTTGGAACAGAAATATGATCTTTAAAAAATGACTGTTGCTGACAAAACAAGAGAAGTTAAAAAGTTGGAAAAATTGGTTAAAGCTTTGGAAAGGGATCTCACATTGGAGAAACCTTTAAGAGAAATAAATGACATTCTTTGGGATGATATTATTCAGTCAATAAAAGATATCTGGTCCTCAATCCAGATAATATACGAGCAGAATGATTTGGTCAAAGTAGCTCTGGATGAAGTTGAGAATACAAGAGCAGAATTAGGAAATAGGCCTGAGGAAGCCAATCAGCTCATACAATTCCTAAACACCCAAACCAGACAGCAACTTGCAGATGTGGGTATTCAGGACAGAACTGCAACAATCTTGGAGATAAAAAGAGTTTTTACTAAAAGAACTCTTATGCAAAATTTAGAACGAAGATGCTTTGACATGCAAAGTGAAATCATTGCCTTCAGAGAAATGTTTGATGTTTTATTGAATAAAGGGTTGCCCAGCCCGATGGTTTCAGAAGATAAAATAATGGACCTGGAAACTTATGTTAAGAAATTGGACATACATGCTCACAATCAAGCCAGTTCCTCAACCATTTCATCAGAAGCAACATTACCTACAGGAAGGAATCTTCATGACAGATTAGAGAATTTGTTTTATCTTGAACATGAAGTAAAACATTTGTTTCCTAATCAGCCTAATTTCTTCAGATATACCGAGGCTGATGAAACATTGAGGAAGCTTCAACGGACAAGAATAGCAGAAGATAAATGGTGGGAAGATTTGTTGGAACTTTTGTAAAATTTATCCTTATATGAAATTTTGCCTATTTACTACAGTATAAAGGATAAAGGGACAAACAAAGGTCAAAGAGTACCAGTTCAGTTAAAGTGTATCAGTAAGAACAAAGAGTATCAGTGAACCAAGTCAGTTAGAAAAAAATTACTGAAGAGGACAACGATGAGCTAAAATATAGGTCCTGCCTCCAGCACATTCTCAAAAGGAGGAAACAGCACAACATCGGTTACTTCTTGTCTTATCTATGAGACCATCTGTCTCTATTTTTATTGTAACTTATTTGTGAGTCATCTTAGATTATATCTCGTTTTGTTAAGAGATATTTTGTATGATTTTTTGTATAAATAAGCCCTCAATCGAATTATTGAGGGTGGATTCTTATACTCTGATGTAACATTGAATATTTTGGAATAAAGAGCTTTGGAGAAATTTTTCGTGGCAAAACTGGACAAGGAATTGAGGCAGAAGACTTTTCTCAGGATTCATGTGTCAAATGAAGGATCAATAAGTCATCTCTATCCCATGTTTTAAAGTTTTACATTTGTTTATGATATCATCTGTGTTTCATTATCTTAATATTTAACGAAAAAGATTAAATCAGAAAGTACTTAGGTGTAATCTGATTTCAGTCGTTATTATTCTAAATGTTTTCTTCTAAACTGGTTTAAACAACGAATTCTTAATTGCTCCTGTTTGTCTAGTTCATACATATTTGGTTATTTAGTAAAGAATACTTAACTTCTCTTTATTTATAATCAATCTATTTCTCTTCTCTTGAATGTGATGAAAGATTCTTTATTGCCTTTTATCCGTTTGAATTCCATTCCATTCACTTTAGATCTATAATTGTTTCTAGTTTGATTATCTTGCCCTGATAAACCATCTTTTGTTAAAAAACTTAAGCCAGTGCAGCCAATCCTTTGACTCCATTAGCCCAATGGACTAAAACTACTTGATCTTAATCTTAGCTAAAGAATTCCATCAAATCAAACAAAATCAAAACCCCTGGACTTTACAACTAGCCTAATATCTTCTAAAAACAAAGCTATATTTTATAGAGAGAGCCCTCTCTAGATACAGATTGGCTAGATTCTGTATCTGAAGGTTGGTTTGTGGTTACCTCGGACCCCTTTCCTCTTCCAACAACTTTAAGGAAAATCTGAGTGATAACATAAGGGAGCTAAGTACTTCTCAGATATTGATCTTCGCTCAGGGTATCACCAAATCAGATTTCGTGATCAAGACATTCCAAAAAAAGTTTTCAGGTGCCACTATGGACATTATGAGTTCCTAGTGATGCCTTTTGGACTGACCAATGCCCCTGCGACATTTCAGTCATATGAACCATGTTTTCAACAAGAATCTAAGCAAATTTGTGTTGGTATTCGACATCCTGATCTTCAGTCAAACATGGGAAGAGCATCTGCAACACCTGGACGAGGTCTTGGGAATACTATAGGCACAAAAATTTTATGCCAAAATCTCCAAATGTGAGTTTGGCATGACTAAAATGTTATATCTGGGCCACATCATTAGAGGCCAAGGTGTCAAGGTCCACCAAGAGAAGGAAGCCATTCTCAATTAGCCCACTCCCAAAAATGTAACAGAATTAATGAGCTTCTTGGGTTCTTGTACTTGTTACAGAATATTTGTGAAAGGGTACTCACAACTGGCAGCACCTCTTACTGACTTGACAAAAAGGAGAGCCTTCTTATGGACAAAGACAACCCATGAGACATTTGAGTGAATGAAGGAATTCATGAGTTTATTCCCAATTCTAGCTTTTCTAGACTTCTCTCAACCATTTTTATTGGAGTGTGATGCTTTTGGGGAAGGAATTGGGGTTGTTCTAACACATAATCATCATCCCATTTCTTTTTAGAGCAGGAAGCTACAGGATTATGAACGCTTTTAATCCATTTATGACAAATAAATGTTGCCTATTATGCATGCACTAGCCAAGTTTCGGCCATATCTAGTGGGGAATCGTTTCAAAGTCAAAACTGATCATAATAGTCTTAGATACTTACTGGATCAGAAGGGGTTAAATAAAAGGAAAAAAAAGTGAGTAAGCAAGATCCAAGCTTATGACTTTGAGATCAATATGTCAAAGGTAAGAACAATCCAGTTCAAATGCCTTATCAAGGAGACCAACTACCTTCTCCCTCATAGATATTGTGGATGATTGGAAGTCCCATATTTTGGTGGAATACTCGAAGAAAAAAAATGGGAAATTATCTCCATGGATTTCATTACAGGGCTACCCTCCTCACAAAGAAAATATTATATCTTCGTGGTGGTAGATCGTCTCACCAAATATGCTCACTTATTTTCGATTCCCTCCAAAAAAATTTCATTTCAAATAATAGAGGCATTCTTTCAGGGCGTATTCCATCTACATGGTTTGCCCAAAACCATTGTTAGTGATCGTGACACCAGATTCTGTTGAGAATTTGATAGGGCATAGTTTAATTCAATTCTCTTCTTGATAATTCTTGTGAGCTTACTTCTCTTACTTAAGTATTATCTTTATTATCTTATTAGATCTTTCATCAATTCAATTACCAAAAATACAAGAGACACAAATTTAGGTTATTCCAGCGAGGGCCAAAACCTCTCCCTCTTGGAGAGAAAAACCCACAAGTAATTATTCTTATATAGTTTCAGTTGACAAGTGCTATGACCATGACACAAACCTTGACCTTAGTGTACCTCGAGTATCCTTGTCGCGTTCTCTTCTTATCTCCTTATAGTCGATCCTTCTTTTTGCATCGCACTGCACCAATACTAGGAAACTCAGTCTCTGGTTAGCAACCCTTAACACAGTAATTATTTCCTTCACTTCCCTCGATCTTCTTCTCGACTCCTTTATTAATTTCCTTGCTTATCCTTTTGACTCTTAATGAGTCACTTTATGTCCAAGACCGAAGTCTCTTTGATGCTACAACACATCCTAGAACATACCTCGACTTCTTTCAGATTTGCATGAGATATATAGCGTGGCTTAGACCGAATCAAGATAGACTTATTCTGACTCTTATTTACTTGTCCTCTTTTATCCTTTCTTCACATATATAGACTTGTCCAAGATGGATACTCCTTTCTTCTCACTATATATACTACTTCCTTTCGTTTTGCAATTTTGACATATATATATATATATATATATATATATATATATATATATATATATATATATATATATATATATATATATACACCAGACATTAACTGAGATCAATATACCCAAAACAAAGAGTCCTTTTCCTTTGCTGAAATGATTCCTTCTTCGCTTCAATTGTGAACCCTTAACTCACACTTCCATTGCAAACTTATCCGAAATCTTATCTCAAACTTGGCTCAGATTCTTTTGCCAAATGAAACCACAAACCTTCTTATATATAGTGTTAATCTTCCTTCATTTAGGCCAACCTGTCAAATGGTGGGTAGGTCGACTTGATAAGGATACTTATCACTAAGTATTGCAACCGAATTCATGTAGCTTCTTCCAACAAGGTGACAAGGGTGTGGAACATACTTTTAAATTGTTGAATCTTTGACTCTTTTACAAGTGTAACCTTGCTTCATGTACATGACTCTAATTTATACATTTATGACAAGATGACAAACCCATAAAAGACATCAAGAAGAAGTATTTGACCTATAATAAAAACTACTTGTTCATGAAACCCATGAGTCAAGCTTTACAAAATACATTTTATTATATTTTCCTTCTTCATTACATAAATTCATAATTACATTGTCATTATGAAGACTAGTCCTAGTTACACTTTCTAACCCTCCCTCTTAACTAGGGAGGTATTCATAATGGTACATGGTCACTTTCAATCTAAAGAATTTCTCATAAGAAGAATCGGATTGGTAACCCATCTATATAGCATCATATTAACCATCAGCATTGTCATAGTGCAAGGCCTTGAGTAACAACTTCATCTCTCCATGAGATCTTATCTACAATGCTGGTGAGACCAGTGATGAGTAGACACCCTCATCATTGTCTCTCTTGGATCATATCTCACCCGAGTTCACTCAGGATATGTCCATAAGGACTATTATTATTGTTGGATTCCCAATCCTCAAAGAATATCGGTCCTTCCACAACTAGGCTTATCAGAACGTCTTATCACATTCTCAAAGAGTATCAGACGTCAGATGATTACCTAATCCTCCATTATGTCTCCCAGAATGATGTGTCTATCTCTCCCTCTAAACTAGGGAGGACATATTGCTAAGATTTCTTCTTAGCTTAGGAGTCACTAAGTTTTATTCCAAGTAAGAAACTCATTATCAAGCCCAATCTTAATCAAGGACCTGCAACAACAATGATGAAAACATCCAAGTGCTCATGAGGAGATCATTTCTTCGATGTCATGAATTTCTTCGTTGTTGAGGAGTATTCATGTTTGGGATATTTTCATAGGTCACATATCATCCATCACTTTCATCAAGATTCATGTCTTCTATCAGAAAGTAATCCATCAATCTTCTCATTTGGTCTAGCTTCATGCCATGTTGCTTTCCTTCAAAGCATACTTCTTCCAAGGATCTTATATCCTGCCATATGGTTGTCAACCTGTGGAAGACATATACTTCCTTTTGGAAGCCCTACATAAGTTCATCAATTATTAATTAGTTAAAAATATGAACTTTTAAATCAAAAGTTACATTAGTGATGATTTTTCACCATGACATCTTTCTTGTAGGCATCAACATCCTTTGTTTATAGATTGACACATCTCCTAAAGATATGTATTATCAAGGGTATCCGTATTTTCTAGACTTCTATCAGAGTCTACATATCTTCCCAGGAGATTTTCTAGTCAAGTCTTCTTGGTTTCCTTGGACGTTGAGTGCTTCTTTCCATGGTTGTTTGCACTCCCACATTGTATAAATAATCTATAACTTGATATATTTAGCATGTAACTTAGTTGGCATGATTTTGCCTAATCTTTCCTTGAATGTTAAATACTAATTTTACTAAGTTGTTATTTTCTATGGTGATGTTTTATTTTCTTTGTTTATACAGGTCATCTTGCCACATAGAAGCCACTATTTCCCAACTAAAGAAAACTTGTTCGAGTTTCTTTCTTTTATGGGGAAAAATGGAATTGACAATATTACTGATGTTGAGGTATATATCGTATAAATTCTTTATATTCTGGTTTATTTTATATTCCAGTGTTCAACATCTTTCATGTCTTATACTCTGCATTGTATCTTCTTTCGTTTTCAGAAAATGAACTCAATATTGATGGTAAGAAGCAGGAATTGAAGAAAGAGGAGAACAATAACACTAGAGTGACAAAATGAAACTTAAAGAGAGAGAAGAGAATTGGTCTAGTGCTACATGTAGATCCAATATCTCGCATAAGACACACACATAGAGATTGATGGTCAAGTCTTAAGAGTTGGTGAATTCACCTGCAATGTCTTGGAAACACAATGATAACATTTTAAAATGATGAAACAATATTTCATGTGTAAATTGTACTCCAACCAATATTAAGTTGGAATGAATATGAAACTCCTAAAAAAAGATAAATTACTACTACAAAAGATAAATTTGTAATTACAAATTACAACTAAATTTTGCATATATATGACTATTAGTAGCTAATTTACAGTGTCTTTTAACACAACCAAAATTCGGTCATATTTTTTTGGTCATTAATTGGTTTCAAACAATGAGTAAAATTTGCATATATATGACTATTAGTAGATAATTTATCGTATCTTATAATAATACCAAAATTTAGTCATATTTATTTGGTCATTAATTAGTTTCAAACGATGACTAAAATTTGTATATATATGACTATTAGTAGCTAATTTATAGTATCTTATAACATTACCAACATTTGGTCATATTTCTTTGGTCATTAATTGGTTTTCTTGGGTGATCATTTAATAATATATTTTGTTGTATATTTGGTCATTAATTGTGGCAATTAATAACTAAATCAATGACCAAATAATCACTAAATATACTACTAGACAATAAAGTTGAGACAACCAATTAATGACTAAGCTAAAAACAACTAAAAGTTGGTCGCATTATAAGATACTATAAATTTTCTACTATTGGTCACCGATCGAAAAATAATCGTTTATATGCAAATTTTAGTCTCTTTTTTAGTAAATAATTAGCAATTTTGTACTAGTGTACTTGTCTCTTGAACTGGAACCATGGATAAAATAATTGTTTGTCTCTGGAACTTGTGGTTTTCTGTTAAGTCTTGGGCCTCAAGAAAGTCTCGGCCAGGAAATTATTTCTCTAATTAAGTACATCTACTGAATGTTTTTGTTTAAATGAAGGAAGAATAAAGAATATATATATATATATATATATATATATATATATATATATATATATATATATATATATATACATATATATATATATATATGTCTCTGCTTTTTACATTTACAGAGCCATGCATGTAATTATCTCTTATAATTTTTGTATCAAGTTTACTCTCAACAAGTATTTTTGCATTCTTCTACTACTTCCGCCTCAATGATATTGTTGAAGCGTTCTGAGGGAGATGGGACCCAGCCATTGGTTTTTCTGGTAGCCCAGGGTCTCAACCTTCTCATCCACCTCATACCTATTGTCTTAGTTTCCTCAGTCACATTCTTATCCGACTTCAGATGTGGTTCTGCAAGAAGGTAATTCAACAGGTCTTAAACTAGGGTTTCAAGTTCACTTAACTGAATTTGTTTCCCCAAATTTTATACAGCTTCACTATGATGGTACCCTTCCCGAGTTGTTCACCTCAAAAGCACCTCGTCTTGGGCTACCTGTGCTCTATCGATGTGAAATATAGGGTTATATAATCAATTTTCATTTTCAACAAACACCATTGGTTTTCCTTTGTCTACTTCTTTAAGGGACCCTCTCATGGGTTCCTAGCTGCACTTACTATGTCTGTAGAAATTATATTACAACATTACATTGTCACACAATTAAACATGGTGTATAGTATCCCTTAATCATTATTCACATTTTATCCCCATTCATGTACATAATATAAAATAAGCACAATAACCAGAATTGTAGGGTAACATAGGGATATTTTATCGTAAGTCCATCCATTCGACTACAACAAGAAATGAGTTCAACCTTTCACATTTTTATTAAGTAAACTTAAGATTTATTTATGGAATTTTTATAGAATAGCTAATGGAAGTGCAATATTTCCTTTCTAACAAAATTTAAATATAAAACAACACACAATTATTCAAGCACAAATACTTATCTGAATAGCCAATATCCCACGAATTCAACATGGTTGGTACCATTTCTCCCAACCTTGAGAAGGGTGATCACATCCACTTCTCTCCCCAATATTCCATTACAGAGTAGTAGACAACAATATATGAGTATATTCAGGCATTAGACATAAGGATCACTATCCAACCTAATACTTGATGATCTCTGTCTGTATTGGAGTTCTCCACTGGCTCTAGTCTAGCTCATGATTCCCTCGTTGGCAGTGTCCTTCCAAATACACTGACTAAAACCAATTTATCTAAATAGGTTGCTTTAGAGACAAAACAGAGGTTGAGATTTTTGTCCAAAAAATGGAATTTTTCCCATATGTACTCCTAACAAAAATCTAGAACGAATAGTTTTGAATGCACTTTGTCCAAGGGGCAGAATACCCAAAATAGGGAAGTGAGAGAGATCAATTCGAAGAATAGGACAAAGAGGAAATATGAGGCATTTGTGAAATTCTGAGAACAAAATACTGGAAAATATTCCAAAACCCACCCTTTTTATTTTTTATTTATTTATTTTATTAAGATAATATGCTCAAATGTATACCAAATGACCATACCATATACTATAATGTAATAATAACCACATGATGCAACGTGATAAAATAACATGAATTTATATTCCAATCAAACCAAAGGGGAAATTAATCTATAAACACCATATTAGTCATACGATGACCCAATATCAAAGGTAACACCTAATTACATTTTGATATCACCAAGGTGAATAGTATGTGGATATATTACACAGGAATATTTATATCTACCTCTGAGCTGAGGGAAAATATGTTGAATAAAGGGTTTTAATACTGATATGATGCCTCCAAGGAAAATTCTTGTCCCTGCGACCCAAATGATGTTGGAAGAGGCTCTTTATTTCTCTTTACAATTAGAGAATGGCTCTATGAGCCTTGAATCTCTTGTGAAATTGTGTCTCAGGCATGTCAACCTCCCAATACTTATACAACGAGCTAATGGTCCTCTGAATTCATGGTCATGTGTGATTAAATCGACATTAGATTGATGGTTCGCGGTCAGAAGGTATGGTGTAGCGACCCTCCAATGTTGGTGTTTTCCTTAAGTTCCACAACTCCCTGTATCGTTCTCCCACACTGCAAATGGGAGGAATCATCTCCTTGTATCGTTTGTGCTGCGGAGAATGGCCTCACGACCTCACAATTTGATATTCATTGTTTCGACGCCTTTGCCTTCTTGCTACCTACCTAATGGTCGATGAGATGGTGTACAAGTGACTCTACTACACTACCTGGTTCTTTTATCCAGATAAGCTTGTTATGAAATCTGTAGAAGAACCCAAGAAACCAATGCCCACAACTAGAAACAATATACGCATGAAACCCTTGTCCGGAAAACAAAAAGTATGAGCCAGCTAGGGTGATTTTGAGCACCACTGAAACATGATTTTCTGACTAGGTTGAGGTTGAATCCCACTGAATCTAGCCTAAATATTTCACTTGAAATGGTCACTTGTGGAAGACTCTTCTGAGCTTCCAAATCAAATTCTAAGAAAGAAAATCCAAATCCTTGCCTTCCTTTCCCCTCCTTTCTACCTTTATAGCTTCCCATTGGCCATTTTTCCTAAGTTTTTGGAATTTACCGTCAAATAATATCGACTAGAATACCATCAAAAAATACCACTGGAAGATACCACATCTTCCTTGATTGTTTACAAAAATTCGCTCTTTTTCCCCTTTTATTATATAAATAAAGGGCCCCTTCTTTTGAAATTCTCCTTATTTCTAGCCTAAGGGAACAGGGGACCAACAAAGGTGCCATCTTCCATCAACCATTTGGTCGGGGACATTATAGTCCTCCCCGCCTAAGATTTATTGTCCCAAGCAATCCAATTGTATTCATAGGTCCCAAATGAGTATATAAAAGACCTGAGGCACATGATCTAGAGTCTGCAAAACTATGTCATGATCTAGAATATCCCTTGTGTTGATGAATCTCCTCTACCCATTGAAGTAGTTGCTTTAGCTAACTCTTGTTCATGATGATCACACAATGCCCTTTGAATAGTTGAATTTCCCCGAGGATCTGTGATTTAATGAAAGGGGTTCCATCCATGTGTAGATCGAAATTTAATCCCAACACCATCATCGACTGCACACTCAATTTTTTTCCATTGGTCTTCGCTTACTGCTTCTAAAAAAATATATATCTTTGACTATAACACCTTCATACATAGTATTGTCTAAAGTTGAACTTTGTTTTATTCCAGAGTGAAGCATGCGAGCAGATTTAACCTGGAACCAAAATTCCTCATAGCCTTGGTTGGAATCTATAGACTCTGGAATACTCCTAACATGAAAGTGAGACTTAACACTACATCGTAAATCTCTTGTTTCATTACAAGCTTCTTGATGTCTGCATTTCCAAAACACATGAGGAAATACCATACAAGAAAGTACACCTTCCCAAATTATATTTTTAGGAACTTCAAACATACAACACAAAATATATCCCAATGGATTTCTTATGAAGTTTCCAACTGCCAAGATCTTTGGATTGTATTCTTCCTGTTATGTATCTATCAGTGATCACAAATAAAAATATTCCCTCATGTTCATCAGTGATATGTTAAACTAAAAATTGTGCACTTCTGGATAAGTATGAGCGTTCTTATAAGTCATCTTTGTGTCATTTTGCAATGGACTAACATTTCCTTTTAGTTGATTTTCTTTAGCTAGAGAAGCCTTCCCATTCCCAGTAAGGTTTCCTCTGATTATCCTCAACTTGGCCCTTAAAAAATCCATTTAAGATGATGTTAGCTTTGTTGTTTGGTCCAAATTCACTAGAAATATTTGAGTATGGAAATTTTCCCACCTTTTCATAAGTATATACATCCCACGATAATGCATAGGTCTTATCAAACCCTGTTCCATCAACATTATCCATGGAAAATATCATAGCGTCCTTTATCTAATTCCTTTCTAGGGTCAAAGCTTGCAACATGTCTTCAAATCCATATTTTTGTTTGTCAATTGAGAAGCACTCTGGATCAACCTGGCTCCTCCTTCCACCAACATAGGTTGCACTAGAATATTTCTCCTTTTTTGGACTTCTCATGTCTGTCTGTTGGGATAGAAGTGGTAGTATCCATTTTCCACTTTCAGTTACCATGGTGAAAGGCCTTGTCCACTAACTTTAAAGTGGATTTTCCTGAGAAAATGAATAGAGCTACCGAACATAGTATGTATGCTCCTTTAATCCAAGGTCAAATAAGAAATTTATTAATGGACTGGCATGTCCCCTTCCCATTATTTCTTGTTTAAATGCACAAATACAATCAAACACACACAATTCCATGGTGTCATTCATGTTCTTTTGATGCTCATCCTCTTAGAAATGGAGTGTAACCAATTCACCCTAGCTAACCTCTTGCATTTCATCCTCTGTTGCCTTACCATCTACTCTATTCATGACAACAACTAAATCACATTTCCATTTATTTTTTCACTCTTCTTTTATTCTTGACCACCTTATTTTAATACTAGCAATAAGACCAGGTCAATCAAATTTCCCCTGAAGAAAATTCTCATCCACCTATTGTGGTATACTTTCTACATAAAGAATAGTTATCAGAGTATCCTTATTATCAAATGTTCCATTTGACCTTCTACCTGGATCAATCTCATTGGCTAGCAAGACTGCTTCAGAACTCATATTTCCAAAGTCTAACGTTATCTCTGGAGATTCTTTTTGCACGATTGTCAACTTTGGATGGAAAACAACCAACCTATGTTTCCTTTGAGTAATATTGACAAACAAAACATAGCTAGTGGAAATGAGTTCAACCATCACCTTGGCAGGACCACCATTTATCCCTTGGAAATTTTTTGCATCAAAAAAAAAAAAAATTGGTATGTTCTCAAACAAATGTGCAACATGCTCTTACAGGAGTATCCCAATTCCCTCTTGCCTAGTTAAGAAGACAAAAATGTCACCAAAACCCTCCCTTATGAAATTCTGAAAGACAATTACCAATGTTGTGTTAATATAATTTGGTTTTGTAGTGCATGTATGTAGGTTTTCTACAGGCTGTTGTTGTTCATATTGAGTTTTAGCCATGAAGCTTTCCAAATCATTCAGTGCATCTTCATCTCAAGCTATAAGTAGTTCTCTTTCTATTCCATTCTTAAGTGTTTGCTTGCTATTGGAATGCTCAATGGTGTGAGGCCCAATTCTATGACAACATTCATGGAAAACCATATGTGTGAACATGGATTCAAAATCCACATATTACGTTTGTTCCTCAGAATTGCATGTATCTGCATTAGACTTTAGTTTAGCCTCTGTAGCATTTTTGAGCACGGCCATGGCATTTCCCCTCTCTTTTACTATTTTCTCATCATTTGGAAAATTGAAGGCAACTGATTGAGAACCTTTGACATCGTTTTTACTATAAATCAGTTAAATCATACAAAAATGAGCAACATCCATATTTATCATGTTCCATTCCATATAAATACCACAAAATTTTGTAAGAGGCCGAGGATGATTTGCTTGAACTTGATGGCAGGTTTGGTAACAAGAATTTGCTTCGTCCACTCTCCCAACACCTTCCAGTGCATTTCCTAGGTTATTGTATGCCTCCAAAAAAATGGAGTCCAGGATGATAGATTGGTTGTAGTGTGCTAATGCCAAATCTTGTTCATAAAAAACACTAGACAAATACCCAAAGGCTATCACATAGTCAAAATCCATGTTTTTATTTATTTATTTATTAAGATAATCCGCTCAAATGTATACCAAATGACCATACCATATTCTATAATATAATAATAACCACATGATGCACCATTAAAAAATATCACGACTTTATATGCCGGTCCAACCAATGGGGCAATTAATATATAAACACCATATAAACCATACGATGACCCAATATCAAAGGTAACGTCTAATTGCATTTTGATATCACGAAGGCGAATAGTATGTGGATTTATTACATAGGAATAATTATACCTACCTCTGAGCTGAGGGAAAATCTATTAAATAAATGGTTTTAATATCGATATGACGCCTCCAGGGAAAAGTCTCAGCCTTGTGACCTGGATGATGTTGGAAGAGGCTCTCTGTTGCTCTTTACAATTAGAGAATGGTGATCTGAGCCTTGAATCTCTTCTGAAATGGTGTCTTAGGCATCACAACTTCCCAATACTTGTATAACAAGCTAATGGTCCTCTGTTTCCACGATCTTGTGCGATTAAATTGGCATTGGATTGATGGTCCACGGTCAACATGTATGGTCTAGAGATCCTCCAATGTTGGTGCGTTCCTTAAGTTCCATAATACCTTGTATCATTCTCTCACACTGTGAATAGGAGGAATGATTTCCCTGTATCGCTTGTGCCGCAGAGAATGGCCTCACGACCTCACAATTTGATTTTCAGTGTTTTGATGCCTCTGACTTCTTGCTACCTGCCTAACATTCGATAAGATGGTGTAAGAGTGACTCTAATCCACTGCCTGGTTCTTTGATCCAGATAAGCTTGTTAAGAAATCTGTAGAAGAACCCAAGAAACCAGTACCCACAACCAACAACTATAGACGCGTGAAATCCTTGACCGAAAAACAAAAAGAATGAGCCAGCTAGGGTGATTTCAAGCACCACTGAAACTAGATTTGTCAACTACGGTGAGACAGAATCCCTCCGAAGCTAGCCTGAAGATTGCACTCGCAACCCTCACTTGTGGAACACTCGCCTAAGCTTCCAAATCAAATGCCAAGAAAGAAAATCCAAATCTATGCCTTCATTTCTCCTCCTTTCTTCCTTGATAGCTTCCCATTGGGCCTTTTTCCTAAGTTTATGGAATTTACCATCAAATACCATGGACTAGAATACCATCGGCAAATACCACTCGAAAATACATCTTTCTTGATTGTTTACGAAAATTCCCTCTTTAGCCCCTTTTATTATAAATCAAAGGCCCCTTCTTCTGAAATTCTCCTTATTGCTAGCCTAAGGGAATAGGGGACCAACAAAGGTGTTATCTTACAACAACTAGTTGGTCGGGGATATTACAACATTGTTGCGACCCTCTTTAAATTCATATAAAGTGTGCCAAAGGACATAAGAATATCCTCTTTTAAGGATTGTAGGTGTTCCTTGAACACCCATCTTATCCAATAAGCAGAAGCAAAGTTTGATTTCAGATAATAGGAGAGTTTGCAGACGACCAACATCGTACAAAAGAAAACCATTCGCTTGACATTCGACCCTTGTTTTCTTGTTTGTTTAAAGGTCATATAACTAATGTAGTAGATGGAAGCTCATTCCATAGATGAAGAAAGCCTTAAAGAAAGACTACACTTGCAACAATGAAAATCAACATGTAGTATACCTCTCCATGGCACATCCACAAAAGAGATACATGTCCCAAGTTCACAACGACGACCAGACAAGAAAAACCAAAATACACTAAAACCATAAAATCCATCACTTCCTCTTATTTTATTTAATCTAACATAAATTACTAATAATTAAATATATTAACTTAATGTTTTTAAAATTAAATATATTAACTTTAGTTCATTTTAAGATTTTCCCAATAAAATGAATCCTGACTAACTACCATGCTAACATCAAAGTAATCTCTATAAAGTGTTTGTTTATATAATTACACGTACACATTATAATTGGAATTGGTTTGTAACTCTTTTATCAATCCAATGTTTACGAGCCCTATAGAAATTAGTTGTATATTAAAAGTGCATTTGACTTTTATCTGTGATATAAAATTTCTGTAATATTTTTTAATTAAATTTACTATTTTTTAATTCTAAAATATTTTTTAATTAAATATTTATTATTAAACCTAATATTTATTTAAATAATAACAATAAATTAAATTTAAAATTTGCACTTAAACCTTCCTAAATGATTAATGACATTTGAATACGACCGTTGCACCCATCAAATCATCAAAATTTTCATTTACACTACCCATGTTCTAACTCTTTAACCAATAGACCAGACAAATTAATGCAAACATGTTACCATTTTTTTTTAAAGTTCTACAGTTTGATAGATAGCGTACAGATACTTCAACCAATAAAAAATGATGGTCATCAGCCTTGTGATTTAGTGCACATTTTTTTTTATGTCACTTTACCCTGTCGCATTTCTACCACTCCGCTGGCAAATAGCGCCGTCCGGCTTCGTTCCGTCTTTCTGAAAATTGCTGTAAAGCTCCCTTCCCCTGCGGACCTGTCATTTTTTTTATTATAATTCAAGGTGGTTTCAATAAACCTAAAAGATGCTCTCTCGGCGTCGAATTTCAAACAGTTTATAACATATGGAGGAGAAAATTTAGGTACAGGTGCAGGTAAGTGCCATGGAGGAGCCCTGCAAAAGGGCCATACAGTGGCTGGAATCTCTTCAAAATACAGCGACACCAGCACCAGAGGCGTCCTCTGCTCTTGATCTCTCCGACATTCCCTGTTTTTATGCAAGTTTTTCTGTAATAGGAATCCAGATTCAGCAGATAACGCAAGGAAGATTGATCTGTACCTTCACAATACCTTCTCGTCTGGTCGTATGTTCAAGTCGTCCTGAGTCTCCCACTTTTTGTTTCGGCATATGCACATGCCCTTTTGATAAATGAATCTCATATATAAACAGATATTGTGATTCTTTTAAGCTTCTTCTTCCAGATCCATAGTTAGTATTGGTAAATTTGGTGCTATTGTTTCAAATTGTGGTTCATTATCGGGGCTGAATGAAGGAAAATGAACCATATCTGATGGTTTGAGCACAAAATTTACCAATATGATGAATCTAGAAAACAGAAGCTCAACATAAATCAACTCACAAAATCTCACTTCTGAAATTGTAATTATTATGGTTGACAGGATGAAAGTGGGCATTGGCGGGCACCTGCTCTGATCACTCTTGTAGACATGATTTGCGCAGCTGCTATTATGACATGTGGTCTCACATTGAAGGCCTCCGTTGATTACAACATTTCATATATTTCTCCCGTCAAAGTGCAGGTAAGACCCATTCTCAGTTTTATTCCTGCCTTGACCAAACATTTTTTCCCTACAATTGAATCAATAGTTAAATTTGGTGGTATCAGGATGAAATTGAGATCGATGCGAGGGTTGTGGGTCACAAGGGAGGCCTTTCTACAGTAGTTGTGGAACTGAGAAACAAAGGCACAGGTGAACTCGTTGCTCTGGCTCGTCAGTCCATGCATAAGACTAGAGCATTGGATCATAGAACCCCACTCAGCAAAATTTGAGATTATTTTAGAAATGCTTATGAGTGTTGCTCATATCGATACTTATATTGATGAAGAGATTCAACACGTACTCATTTATTTTAGTGTATATTATATTGGATCTCGGATTGAGGGTTTCATTTGATGGTATATCAGACTTTTTTCAAGATTGTCTTAAAAATGTCTCTATGCCCTAACTAAAATCACAGCATTAAAAGCAGAACACAAAATACTCAAAATTTGGCTAAATTTTACTCCATTTTGGGTATTGTTTTGGAAAATTTGGGCTTCTTTAAGGGGTAGTGTGGCCCATGCAAGCAACTTGGTGAAATTTAGTAAAGGGTTAATGACATATGTGCTCTTTATATTTTTTTTAGGAAGGTGTTTCGGTCCCTTATGCTTTAGTCCTCTAACTAAAAAGTGAGGCACTAACAACCGGCCTGTTTTATCCCAAATCCAAATTTAGTGTGGTTTATCCTGGATCATATATTCTGAAACATATCAGTTGACATGTACAACTGAATTGGAAATCACTGCAATGGTAATGAGGAGGTGCGGGAATCGATCTCTTTGCAGGCAGGTCCGCATAGAACATTTTTTCTCTGGAGTTAAAGGAGGATGAAAAACAAGGTTTTGGTTCTGTTTCTCCGAGCGTTTTAGCAATAATGATGATCCCTGGTTCAATTCCCTCAGAGTAACATCACTTCCATTCACGGCACCATATAGGCACCCGACCTATGGGAGAGATATATTGACTATCATCAGTGTAGTTTTGAGTACCATGGTTCCCTATATTTCAAAAATTTTCATTTTTGTTTAGTCTGCTGGAGTTCACTTTCGATTATTAAAAGCAGTGTTTCACTGAGAAACATTCCTTGAGGTCTGGGATGCGTCCCTGGCCTCCCCTGTGTATTTTCTTCTTTTTCTTGATCTTCAGTATATTCTTAAATGTACTCAAAGCCCTATATTTTAAATATTTTCATTTTGCAATTTAAGAAATTCAAGCCGTGCAGCAAGTTCGAACTCAGTGCTGGTAGGAGAGATTTTCAGTCCAGAGCAATAGAGCTTCATCGGAGTGGCTACATGCTTGTTTTTGAAATTTTTTCTTTCAATCTGAAATATTTTTTTGAAATTTTCACTTCTAACTATGAAAACGCGAAATTTAATAGTAATGGAGTATATTATCATTATTATTATTTAATTTTAAGATTATGGTTAATTTAAACATTAAATTGATGTTGAAATTGGTGTATTTTATAGAATTTGATAATTATATAATAAAAATAAATTTAATAGTAATAAAGTATATTATTATTATTATTATTTAACTTTAAGGTTACAGTTAAGCTAGATATTAAATTGGTGTATGAGATTCTAGGATTTGATTGTTAAGTCTATAAAGACATATATACTCTATCTTTCTGGTTTTGAATCGGTGAGAAAAACACTTGATCTTAACCATTAAACCCACTCAAATTATATATAAATATGCAATTTAAATACATTTACCGACTAAGTCGGTAAAACTTATGTTTTTAAATTAAAAAGTGTCTCCATCCCACAACAGCAAAGGCACTTTTTCTGACACCGAGGTGTAATTTCTAAAGCCCTTTCTCTTTACCTCCTAAACCCAATACGACATTTTGGAGTAAATTAGGGATTGAGGGTTTTGTTGAAACCCAGGAAGAAATCGAGGTTTCTCCTG
>CM076578.1:593654096-593820800 GCA_034641835.2 Pinus albicaulis | reverse complement strand
GAAAGTCGACATGTCAAATGTGATCATCAGAGAATTCTTTGGATCAACAGCCCCAATGGCAGTGAGAAATGCACTCCTTTGTCCAGGAGACGACTGGAGTACCTCTAACACAGACATGGCGCAAGGAACTTGAGCCAGATCTTCTACAATTGAGTAGTTTTGGGCAGCCATAGCATTAGGATTGATCTTCGTATGCTTGGTGGAACCTTTCAGAGTTCGAGGTATAGGCTCAACTGCAGGCCTCTCTATATGGAGTGGCTCACCATTACTAGGAGCAACTTTAGCTTTCAAAGACATAGCTTCGCCATAATCACAAGATCTCATAGCAATATCTGCATGAGAACTGATCATGTATATGTGTTATGGATTTTCCCCTTCCTAGTTGCCCTTAGAGGGAGCTCCAATATTCACATTCACGCCAACAAGCAATTGTTGCCCTTGGGGAAAAGGGTTTGTTAGTACAGCCTAGGAGCTAGAAGAACCCTACTGTGCTAACAAGTGCTGAGCATCCTAAATTTTCGGGAAGAGGTGAGTAAGATGGTCTCTAGTGCATAACTTGCATGGAAACTTAATCTTCTTTTTATTATCCATCTTACCCTCTTCAACATGATCGTTGGATCTATTCGTGTTCCCCTTCCCATCCTTATCTTTATTCTTATTATTCTATCCCTTATTCTTCCCATCAATTTGTTGATTTCCTTTGGGGTTAGAAGTTGGAACGACATTAATAGCCAAGGGCTGAGAAGGAGTTGACACTGAAGATGAAACCTGACCAGAATAAGCAGATTGTATAGAAAAATTCTGCAATTGATTTAGCAGGTTAGCCGTATCACTATTGATCATATCGATAAGTCTGTTACCATGAGGACTAGGTTTGGTTTTTGGCTAAATCTATCTTGGAGTAAGGAGCAACCGGAAAGATTTTATTAAGGACCCCAGATTGAGAATAGATCAGTTCTAGCTGTCGAGCCCTAAAAATAGCCTGCTCTTCAGAAAACACCCCTGAAAGGGATACATCCTTTGAGACTTCTGGCTATAGATATTTCAGAAACCATTCGAGAAGGAACTCATTCAGAATTTGGGCTTTGATTAGCCTCTTCCTTCTCCTCCATTCCTGAATATGATAAAAAATGTGAGTTGCTTTGTCTTGTTGGAAATTGGCCAAGAGATCAATCCCGACATCATAATGGACATGAAACTGAAAATCATTTAAGAACATAGTAGCCAACTCACCAAAATAAGAAAAACTCCCCCCTGTTAGCTCAATGTACCATTTCACTCCATTCTTCAGTTAGATTTTGTTGAAATAACCTCAACCTAATCGAATCGTCGATAAGGGAGTTCGATGAACACCATAAGTGGAAAGTGGTGACATGGTCCGTCGAATCCTCACCAATCTTCCCTTCAAAATTTGGATTGTCTGAGGGTATTTTAGTGGGGACCAGAGGCCAACCCGGACTATATCGAATATGATCATTTGTCAATTTTGATAGATATAGCAAGTTTAAAGTTGCCAGGAATGGTAAGCACGGAGCAGCCTAGGAATTCCATCCACCATAGGAAGGATTCCCCCCATTTTGAAAAGAAAATCCTGGATTTGTTGAGGCACCAGGTTTCCAGATATTGTTCGTAGAAAATGTTGAGCTATAAGAGAAGCCTTGTGACCCAAAATTCGAAGAAGGACCCCCTCCCATCATAGGGTTACTATAAACAGGGATATTCCCTCCAATCGAAGTGTTAAAAGATGAAGAAATCCCTTGGTAAGGGTTCCAAGCATTAGCGAATGGAGAAAATCCTTGAGAAGCACCTACCGAAGGGAAAGGAATATTCCCTTGCTGACCAGAGAAAATTTGACTCTCATCTCCTAACCCTGTCAAAGCAGGGTTCCATCTCAAAAAAACATTAGAGCCTTGACCTCTGGTGAAAGGATTGAATCCTTGATTTTTAGAGGTGAAAGGCAGAGATCCTAAGGAAGGGTTCGAATGAGGAATATTCCCACTTCCAAAGGGGAAATATTGAGAAGCATATGCTTGGGTGCTTCCACTCAAAGATGGAATAGAAGTAGAGACAAACATAGAAGCACTAGAAGTGATTGTTGAAATGGTAATAGTACCTCCTCCTTCGACTGAAAGAGGAGTATGAACACTTGTAGTGCTCATAGCCAAAACTCTGTTCCCAACCATGGCCATCGAAAGAAAGGGATATGAAGGAAAAGGGCTACATGGTCTTTGAGACTTGGGCCCAATGTACAAAAGGACGTAAGGAAAACTAGCAGGAAGAGGAGATGAAGGAGTCTCACAAGGTCGAGGAACTTCTTCAACTTCAAATTCTTCTGCCGGAAACAAGACTCTAGAGATGAGTGGAGTACTCCTCACTACAATAGAACTAGCACCAGGACCACCCAAAGAAACAACAAGCCCAGACGAAGGATCACTCTCCATTGCATTCGAAACCACCAGATAAAAATAACCCATTGAATTACTCCTACACCTTCTTGAAGAAGGCTTGACACTTGCAGGGGAAAGACCACGAAGCCCCCTCGATCAACGAGGCGATCAGTCAACCACTTTATGAGATTAATTAGACTAAAAAAATATAAGAATCTAAGCAATCTAGGAGCAAAGAAAAAACTCTAAAAAGTCCCTAAGATATAGTCAATGAAGCGGCCTTCGGGTATTTTCGCTTTGGGTGATTAGGATCGGACACTAAAATACAAGAAATCGAATAAGAGGACCCTCTGAAAATAGTTTGGGGTAATTACGCCCCATGCCTACTAGAGAAGGTAACAGAAATAGTTAGGTTTACCTTCTGACAATATCCTTTTCCGGTGCAAGTCCTCGAGCTTCACAAGGTCACCCTCCAGAAGTACTAATGAAAGTGATGCAACGTCTATCTCAGGTACCACGAGTATTCCCCCCCGCAGTCATCTGTGTGGCCCATAGGAGAGGCAACTAAGGGCACCAATCCGTATCAGTAGCAGGGTGGAACGGTCTTAGGTCAAGATTCAGCAAATAGGAGAGGGGGTATCTCTCTTCTCCGCCTTCACTCTCCCTCACACTTAACTCTCTAGAGGTAGAGCTTTCCCTGTCCACTTAACAGAATTGGATTTTGCTCATTAATAAAATTTCTATGTTTGACAGTTTTGAGCGGCCTTGAAGACTTTAATCTCCACTCACCTATTCCAAGGCCCTATGACCTAGCTAGTTGGTGTATGATTAATGACAAATACAAAAACTTCTAGTTCATTTTAATTATAGCGCTTGATTTTAAGTGGTTGTTACTTAATTCAAATGTATACAGAAGTGAAAATGATGGTGTTTATCAATGCAAAAGAGATCAATGAAATCCTACTACATGCAAATGAAATACTTTTCTTTCGATGAAAAGAGATTTCTAAATGGGTTCTACGAAACTAAATAAGAAATTTTTTATTTTATTTTATTTATTTTATTTTTTATTTTTATTTATTTATTTATTTCAGTTATCACTCTTCACACACTTTAGAAAACTATCAAAAAGGATTAAAATGCTTTAGTGCAACTAATGCAAAAACTACCAATGATATGCAAATTCTAGGATTACTAACTAAGGAAGAAAAAAGAGCTTCTACGGAGAAGTGGTTCAATCACTTTTGACAGACAAGAAAGGAAAGTCCCAACAAGAAATCCTTTGCATACAAAATGCCAAAATATACTTGATATAAAAGAGAGAGAAATCTAGAGAAAGACTCCTTTCAAGACCAAGAAAACGAACCAAAAAAAGAAGCTAACAAACTGCCTCAAAATATATGAGAACCGTAAAAGGGAAACCAAAGCAAAAGCAACATAAAACAATAATTATTTTTTTTGGCTTTTCACTTTTAAGGAAAAAAAAAATATTTCAAAAAGACAAGCACAAAACTACTCAAGAACCATAATCAAGAAAATGAGCCACAAAAAGACTTTAAAATTGCATAAGCCAACTGTGATACTTTCGTAGCAGGACTCAAACAAGAAATAAGAAGCAAAACACCCAAGAAACTGATTCAGAACAGTAGAGCACACTTCCAGCGAACAAAAACTCAAAAAACCAAGAAAAATGTTACTTTAAGACTTGCTAAAAGGCTAGTCCCAATAAGTCAAGAAAACCAAAGAAGTCAAAAGAGGCAAAAAGAAAAAGCGAAGAAATACATAAGGCCAAGATGAGCAAACAAGTAGAGACTTACTGTTCTGAATGGTCAGAACAGCTAAGAGCTCCAGAAAGAGGTCTTGGTGCTACAACCGCAATTGCAACTTCACAAAATAGGAAAAACCATAAAATGACTAGGTATTCAAAAGAAAATGAGAGAAACTGACATACAACCAGATATAAGAAGGGCTTACAGGGCCTCAAAAATCAGATTTTCAAATTTTCCTAGGCATACGCGGGTTCGCTATGTGCACACGCATGTATATGCAACTGTAACCAAAGCAACAAACATATACATAGGTTCTTTTGGAGAAAACAGAAGGCATACATGACTGTGTACAGCCGAAGTAGCATATATAAACAGAAATAAGGAAAAAAAGAAAGACCTAGGTCTGATCAAGAGATTAGGGCTTCTGTCTGGTTGGGAAAAAGACTTACTAGACTGCAAGTGTGATTAACCTATCATGGAACCTACAAGACGGATAAAACAACCCAAACTAGGAATTACGTAGATGTAATCCCCAGTGGAGTTGCCAGTTTTGTTACGAGAAAAGTTACACTATGGTCTTGGTTTGAAATATCTAACAGAGCAGGGGCATGTCATCACAAGAAGGACTCAAATTACCAACTTCTATGCTTTAAACTAGAAAGTGAGGATTGCATATATTACCCGTTTATCCTTCGTTTGTAGTAGATCCTGTAGGTTTCAAAACCCCTGCAACTCCTCGTGCTCCAGAACCTGCAAATTAGTTAAGAAAAAGCACAAAACCTAGTTGTACAACATAGATGTCCTAGATGTTATCAAATTAGCATACATGATATCATAAAGATAATATGAAATAAACTATTCAAGATTATTAAGCATGTACAAGAGACATATAACACATGAATAGAAGGAACATGATGGTACTTCTTTTATTGATAACATGTACAGAAAATAATAGTGGAGAAATCACCTCAGATCTGCCATGGCCTTGAGCAAAACCGTCGTCCGAATTCGTCTAGACCTAGCCTCACAAGGCTTCTTCCATAAATGGTGCGCAAAGGATGTCACATGGAATGAGGGTGATCATCACAAGGAAACAAGGGTTTCGTGAAACCTAGAAAGTGCAGGACTCATAGGGGAAATATCAGACTTGATCAGGGCTATAACAGGCTATAATATCAATAATATTCTCTCTCTCCTCTCTTAGGCCATTCGCTTGAGGGGTATTTATACTTCCTCAAATTAGTTTTTTCAGTTGGGGAACAATTAGGCCACAGGCTGGGGTAGTTAAGTTACAGGAGAAATCATAAACCCTGCTTTAATAATAGGGAAATTTTATATTTTTTAATATTTTAAATAGCATACACGGGTTAGCTATGGATGGACCTGCGTGTGCACGTGGAAAAATTAGGCAGAGTCGCGTATGGATTTTAAAATATTGTTTTTTGAGAAATGTGACCAATTATGAATGGAAGGGATACCCAAGGCCAATGCATAAGTCATCAAATATATCGAGGTGATAAATGATGCTATAACAAAGTGAGCCAACCATGTTTCCAACTTCTCCACCCTTTTAGTTAGCAAATTTTGACCCCGCTACACCACCACGATCCTTTTTCAGATATGGCATTGAAAGTAATGAAATTGATTTAGCGTAGCAATCAAAACCTCACGTTCTTCCTTTCTAGACCTATCATAAGATTTTAGGTGATCGAGAACAGACTAAAGCAAATCATGATAGATTTCGGATCGACTCTGTCGGCCAGCAACACTTGCATGCCCTAGCTGACGATTCTGACCCCACACACCTGCTCCATCATCAGGTACCACTCTGCCTTTATTTTCACCACCAGTTGTACGACCGCCTCTTGCACCACCTCTGCCACCATGGAATCCCAACGCCACACAGACCAGACCCCCAGTAGCTCAGCCACCCTGCCTTTTATGACCAATAATACGACCCTCTAATGCCACCTTATCCTTTGTGCTACATCCTTCCTTGCTAGATGAAATGCCCATCTGCTTGGGTTGAGAGTGGGAGTTACACATAACAAGTCTCATGGTGAGGGCCAAGGGATACACCTCAAAAATGAGAAACAAGACCACCCAACAAGTTGAGAAATAAAATAGGGCAAAATATAGCCTCGACTTATCCAACAAAATTCTACTCCATAGGGCTTAAAACCACCTTTCTCCAATCCAAAGAGTTACAAACAAACCCATAGATAAGAAACACACCAGCCAAACTAAGACCTTTGCTTCTCTTCTACGAGGGGAAGCACCTGAGAACAAAGACACAAACAAAAGAACTTGACACCAAAGTGTGAACACACAATATACAAACCTGAGCCAATTACCAACCACAACAATTGTCTCAAGACCGCCCGTCCACCATTGAACCCCATTATTGCTTACCTAGCGGTGGGTCTCAGGAATCCATGGAGAAGCCACAGAAAGAGGAAGAACAAAAGGACACGTGATGAACAAGAAACATAAAAACATTCACAAACAAAAATAACACTCAGGGAGAAATTTAGAAAGAAACACATGAGTAGGCACCAGAATCAACCAAATTACCATGCAAAATTCACTTAAGCTGTTGACGAAGTAGAGAAACCAGGCTGTGGGAGAATAAATTTAACACATTTGTGAACTGTACATGAAGGAGGAGGTGACAACGACAAAACCTACACCTCTCCCAGATTAACCTAGGGCCTAAGATATCAAAATGACTAACTAAGCTCAGACCACCAGCCTCCAGCTACCATACTACCACAACGATATAACATTCCTAAACTGCGAAGATCACCATAAACCTGCTTACCTCTCCAACACTCAAACCTGAAGAGAATGAATGAGACCGAGACTTCACACACAACACTGTTAAACTCACCATACACCATCCATAACAGGAGGACATGGAGTCTATCCTCCTTCCCATTTTCCGAATGTACACTCTCATCGCACATGCGTTTTGTGGACCTCAGTGTTTGTCACCCCCATCGAGGAGTAGGCTTCATGTATTTTAATTAATATTCAAATTAAAAAAATTATAAATATAATTTGTAAAATGTAAACGAAATCCAAATAATTTCACCTTAAAATGATTTTTCTCGATCATATTAATTTATAAAAAAAATTAACAAGAAAAAATCAATAAATTAAATAAATATAAATTACAAAACCATGGGCTCACAAGATTAATATCTTTAATCATAAATTCTTGTAACTTAAAATAATAAGTTTAACCAATCTCTCGATTGGTGATTTGGTTGGATAAAATAAACCATTAACTTGCTTGTGTCAATGCAAGCTCTATCATATAAAATTATAATAGGAATATTTTCCATTTAAGTTGTCACTTGATTGGTGTGCATGAACCAGACTATATATATGTATAAAGTTGTAACCTATGAGGGTATCTTTATTTGATTAATATACTTAAAATGGTACTTGATTAATATGTTTAATTCATTTTAAATGTAAAAATTATATATTTTTATTATTATATATAATAATAAATTATAAATAAATTATTTAAACAATTGGAAATTTTTATTTCAAATTTGATTAATGATGAATACATTAAGATATATAGATAGTGTAATATATATATATATATATATATATATATATATATATATATTAATTATAAATTAATATAAATTTATTTTAGTTAGAGATTTATTAAGAGATCAAAATTTTTAAAATGTAAATTTATTTTTTATTTCAAAATTTGTGGAAATTTTTACAGTTTAAGATATTTGATTTCTCTTAGCACTTAATATATTTGGAGTTAAAAAACTCTCGGCCGAGAGTTTTATAAACTCTCGGTTAATTCTCGGCCGAGAGTTTAGAAAACTCTCGGCCGAGAATTAACCGAGAGTTTAAAACTCTCGGTTGATTCTCGGCCGAGAGTTTTTTAAACTCTCGGCCGAGAATTTTATTGAACAAACTCTCGGGGTGCAAACTCTCGTCCGAGAGTTTTTAAACTTTCAGCCGAGAGTTTGCCCGGGCGGTTAAATTTAACTTTGGGCGGGTTAAACTAGTTTCAAATTTCTCGGCCGAGAGTTTTAGAAAACTCTCGGCCGAGACATTTTCTCGGCCGAGAGTTTCTGGTGAACAAAAAACTCAAACAATCCTGCAGTTTTAAGAAACCTGCAACTTCGGAGAGACAGAAGACCTACAAAAACAAACTGTTTTATGTCGGATCAAGTACCATTAGATTCATCTCTAAATCTAGTTTTTGATGATGTAAGATTTATGGAGTTTCGTTAAAAAATTCAATTTTTTATTAATTTTTTACTAAACTATGTCACTATGGAATTTCATTGTTCGAAAAAGTGCACTGAATGAAAATTCAATAACTTTCAAACGAGGACACCAAAAAATTTAAAAAAATCATAGTGCACTTCCTCTCCCTGTCTACTTCAAAAGGGTACTCTCATTTTTCTTATTGACGATCACATTGAAAAGAAAATCAAAGGATAATAAAATGTATTGAAACATCACTGTTTTTTTGTCTTCGTCCATTTCAAAAAATAATAAAAAATAGTGATTTGATCCGAAAATTACCAAAAAATAGTCTGTGCACTAGTGCAATATATGCAGATTACGATGCTATGGTTTTTTTCCAAAAAATAAATAACCTTCCCTAAAAAAAGTAAAGGGTAATAAAGTGACTATTTATGTTTGCCTGAAAATTTCAAGTATATGCAGTTAGTAAACAACAAATTTACCCCTCTACATGTCAATATTTTTTTTTTTTTTAAATATCGGTATGGAGGTAAGACAATTCTCTACAATTCTTGTTTTTATGTCAAAGCATAATTTGCGATAAAAATATGAGTTTAGTGGAGTTGAAGTTGAAAAACATAGAAAATTACAATTTTCAACGTCAAAAAAGGGCAAAAAGTGTTTCCCAACTTCACATTTTCACCCTAAGACAATTCTCTACAATTCTTGTTTTTATGTCAAAGCATAATTTGCGATAAAAATATGAGTTTAGTGGAGTTGAAGTTGAAAAACATAGAAAATTACAATTTTCAACGTCAAAAAAGGGCAAAAAGTGTTTCCCAACTTCACATTTTCACCCTAAAGTGCGATAAATGTGACATTTTTTATGAATTATTGAAGGATGTGTTGTACAACCATTCTGCCAAGGAAAACCATTTGACCCATTTTTTTATTTTTGATATGGAAAACAATGTCAATATCCTTATAAAAATCTATTCGCAATATCATTTTTCCTATAAGATTGAGAATGGTAAGATGTACCCAAACAAGAAAATAATTCAATCCAAAAATTTCTAATGAATATTGGATCTCTATCACTTACAATAATATTTTTTATTTCATGTAGCTTTTTTATATTTTCCATGCATGCTTCTTCCATATCACTTGCTTTAAGAGAATGAGAAAGAGAGAAAAACTCGGCATACTTTGTAATTTGATCTACCACTACCATAATGATAAATTTTCCTTCAAATTTTGGTAAACCTGTAATAAATTCCATTGAAACTTCTTCCCAATGATAACATGTAATGTATAATGGTTAACAAAGCCATGGGGTCTTCATAGTCTCTCCTTTATTTTGTTGGCACACACCATATTCCTCCACAAATTTTTTCACATCTATTTTAAGACCTTCCCAAAAGACTTTTTTATTTATCCTATCGGATGTCCTCAAGAACCCTAAATGACCTCACATAGGAGAAGTGTGTAATTCCAATATGAACTTCTATTTTAGTTGAAATTCTTACATATGTGATATTGATACCATAAAAAAATCATTTTTCCATGTAATTTTTTCCACTGCATCAGGGTGATCCTGTTGATGTTCAATTATATTGCACATCTTCTCATATCACTAACATTTTATCATCAATTCTCCCACCTAGTCAGATTGTGGAATGAAAATAACACATATTAAACCATTTGTGTCTCCCTCTTTCCTTGAGAGTGCATTTGCCACAATACTTTTTTTTCCCTTTTTGTAGATAATTTCAAATTCATAACCCAACATCTTTGTGACCCTTTTTTATTTCTCTTATGAATATAATATTTTCTCCAAAAATTACTTCAGACTATCATGATCTGTTTTTACTTTGAAGTTTCCTCCTATTATGTATGGGTGTGATTTCTTAATTTCATGTAGTATTGGAAACATTTATTTTTCATATATGGGTCTGATTAAGTTCTTTCCTTTAAGTTCTCTACTTTTAAAGGGAAGGGGTCTTCCTTCTAGCATCAAAACTGCACCAATTCCATGGTCTAAGGAATCACACTCCAAAATAAATATTTTTGTGAAGTCAGGTGTAGCGAAGATGGGATTTGTACACAAAGCCTATTTAAGTTTTTCAGACTCTTTGGTTTCTTCTTTAATCCAACAAAATTCTTCCTTATTCAATATTTTTTTTAGAGGTGCTTCTACTTGACCATAATTCTTGACAAATTTGTGGTAATATCCTTTCCATCATAATAATCCTATGATTTTATTCAAGGTGTTTTCCATTTTTTATTGGCTATTCCCTCATAGCTTTGATTTCGTTAGGATCCACCTTAACTCCATAGTGTTATATAATATGACCCAAATATTCTACTTATTAAACCCCAAGGGCACAGTTGGAAGGATTTTCATATATTTGTTTCTCTTCCAATAGTGTTAAGGCCTTGTTAACATGTCGTACATATTCTTGCCAAGATTTTTTGTAAATTAAAATGTCATAAAAAAATAGTAGGAAAAAATTTCTAAGGAATGATTTGAAAATAGAATTCATCAAGCTTTTAAATCTTGAAGGTGAATTTGGAAGTCCTAATGGCATAACCCAAAAATCACAATGACCTAAATGTGTTGTAAAGGTTGTTTTGGAAATGTGTTCTTGCCTCATTCTGATTTGATGATACCTATACCATAGATCCAACTTAGTAATTAGAAGTTACTCCATGCAATTAATATAACAATTCGTCAATTATAGGAATAATTAACTTATATTTGATTGTCATTTTGTTGAGCTGTATGTAGTTTGGACGCATATGATATGAACGATCATTTTTTAAAACCATCAACACTGGTGAAGTCACTTTGTCTAGGTTGAATGTTGCCTGCCTCTAACATTTTTGGAATCATATGCTTAATATCAATATTTTGTGCACATGGATATTTGTAATTCATAATTTTAGGTGGCACAGATGGTTACAAATGAATAGCATGGTCTTGTTATTGGACACATTGAAGACCCTTAGACATTTCTCCAAATACCTTAGCATGATTGTTCAGAATGTTTTGAACATCCATTGATGTAGAGGATAAATATTTTTGAACATCTAATGAACTCAATTGTGGAACCATGCCTTGGTGTCCCTTTTTTAGAATTTTTTCATGGTATTAGAGATTATCACTTTACTATTCTTCCTTTGGATACCTCTAAGCTAAATTTCCTTTCCTTTTGAAAAAAATATTATAAAAAAAATCTTGGAAATTGAGGGCCATTTTTCCCAATTACTATAACGATTAGACCCCTACTATAACATCAAAGACACCCATTTGGATTGAAATAATTGGAATAACCAATAAATACTCCCCCATATTCAACTTAATCTTATTTAACTTCCTTTAATAATTTATGGTACCTCCAAATTCAAGCATCTCTAGAAATTAAGATGCTCGATATAAAAATAAATTAAGAAGTTTTTTAATTTGTAATTGATGAATCATGGGTAATATATTAATCAATAAATATTGTAACCCTTTTAATTTTGATATATCCTTCTATATTGAGGGTTTGTGGAGTACTAATGTTGACCAATGCATGAAAAAGTATAGTTGGATTAACTTATTCTAGCTATAATTCTTGTGAAGTTTACACTTCTTGATATTCATAGTATATGTAGAATAAATTTATTCTCATTGATTTTATTCCCCTTATTAAATTTTCTATGAAGGTTGAAACATAGTCCCTTTTCTCTTATTTCATACATTTGTTGAGGAGTCAACCTTGTCGGTTTAGGAAAGGGGGGGGGTATTTTCTCTGCAGTTATTAGTGACCATATTTTTAATATCAACTTTTCTTTCCAGACTAAAATAATTTTCTAGAGATTTAGGTCACACCTCATGTTCGATTCTTTCCTTTAAAGTTCCCAAAATTAGGTCTAGCAATTTTTTCTATGATATATTCTTTACTCTAAGAGTCAACTTTTCGAACTACTGAATGTTCTCTATCACATGATAAATTTATAAAATATTTAACAATTGACTAAAGAATATATTTTTCGTAATATCCCCATAATGTGCTATTGACTTCTCTGTAAAAATGGACAGAGAAATAACATAATATATATATATATATATCTATATATATATATATATATATTCAGAAAGACATTGATACCATACATGATGGCCTTGTTCTAAAAGCATGAATAAAATATTTTACTTTTTGTAAGGATGTCTCTTGGAGTAGATCAAAGTATTTATCCATATGAAATATCCATCAAAAATATCTTACCATCAAATTTCCTCATAGCAATCTTCAAAATGTAGTAGTTCCTTGGTGCTGACTTGAGTCCCTGAAGATGGAGGTCTTGGATAGAAAATTCATGATTATTGTTCCACGTTTTAAAATTTTTACTCTCTAGTTATATTAGCATACTCTCCATATGATATTGACCCTCAAAAACATGCTTATCCTTATTTTCATTAGTCCTTTTGATCTCCACATCCATTTTAGGAGGCCTCTCCAAGAGAAACTTTCCCATCGCAACCATAGATTTTTTCATTTCTTCATTATTTTCATTCATCTTCGTTTCCATTCCTTACTTATTTTTCTTCAACTTAATTTATATTCATTCCTTATTTTCCTTAATATTGATTTATTTTCCTCTGTCTTCTTTCTATTCCTTCCTTATTTTCATTCATATTTTTTTCCATTTCTCTTTTAAGATTTTCTTGAGAAACTGAAAATCCAACTTTTTCAACATACTACCATCCATTTTTATTAAGTTTCTTCTATAATTTAGATAACCTAAATTCTATGTATTCACTTTCTTCTCGAGCCAAGGACGAGCCTTCATTGGATTTAATTGGTGTAGTATCTTTATTTGGAGGCATGTTGGAAAATAACAATAACCCTCCTTTTACTGAACAATTAGGTCAATAGTAAGTTACGTACCTTAAGTTAGATAATATCGTAATGAACAAAGATGTATTGATATATCTTTAAAATTTTGAGGCCTTCTAGAATTAAATTTTTTTTCTGTGATACCATGATATGTAGTTACTGTAATTCCATAATTGTGAACTAAATCTTATGTGTCAACTGGAAGTTATAGTAACTTTCCAAAAACATGTTGAATTTTTGTTACTCTGAACACGAGTAAAATTGTATAGATTTTTGTGCATTTAAATCTTGAAATATAATTTTGGTATCTATACCTCAGGTACTTTTATATGTCTACTAGATACCCTAAAGATTTCACAGTTTGAAAATTTCTAGACAAGAAGATATAGCCAAAATACAAAGTTGACCTATTTAAAATTTATTTCATGAATGTTCACAAACCTTAACTTCCATAGGGTATAACTCTCAAAGTATAGAAAACCCAATTTTGAAAATGGAATCAGATATTCCCTAACCTTTCTTCTTAATATGGTCCAAGTTTCACTTCTTGAAACATTAGATAAAAAAAATTATAGCAAAAATTCCAAATTGACCTATTTGAGATTGAATTATGGAGAATATAGAAACCCTAAATTCCTTGTATAATATCTCTGAAATTATAGTGAACCAAGATTTGAAACTTGGATAAGATATTCAAAATAATTTCTCCTCAACGTGGTCAAATTTTCATAGTTTGAAGCTTCACAAATAAAAAAAAGAAAAATTACAACAAAATTTCAGAACTGACCTATTTGAGATAAAATTTAGGAGAATTAAAAAACCGTAAATTCCTTGTACCATATCTCAAAAAATATATAATACCAATATCTGTAACTTGAACCAAATATTGCTGAGGATTTTTTCTCAATCTTCTCTAGGTTTCAACATCTAAAACCTTCTAGAAAAAAAAATTATAGTGAAAATTCCATGATAGCTTGTTTGAAGAAGTAAAAAATAAGATCAAGTGCTATGATACCAAAAGTTATCATCCTTGCCCCTTATCAATGATCACAAACCAATAATCATATTCCACTTTTAGGGAGGAACCTTCTTATACAATAAATACAATAACCAAGATAATATTTGATGATCCTAAGACTAGGTCTCCTTAGTATATATATGGGAGACAACTGATACGGTTCTAATAAAATGACACCATGAAAGGTTATAGCCTACATAACAATATATCAATAAAAATATAATCATTCAATATCTAGGGTTAACAAAGGCTTTTTGGGTTAACATGGGTCTTATATAGGGGTTAATGCAATGCATGTTCATGTCATTTTATTTGCACAACCACATTTTGATGTTAGTTACATAATATGATGTCGTGTAATGTTTATCAAAGGAAAATATTTATTCTTTTTATTTATTACAATTATGATGTTGGTTTGTTTGTTAGTAGGTTATGTTGACGTTTTTCAACACATTTTTCCAACATTTTTTCATAGTAGTTTCACATTAGTTTTTTTTTACATAACCACATTGAGATGTTAATTTGTAATGTGACGATTTCATGGTAGTTTTTGTTAATAAAAATATAATTTATTTTGGTTTATTGCCATAATAAAAGCAAAAAAATTATAAAAAAAAAGACAACTTTCGGGCAAAAAATTAAAACAACAAATATTACATTAACATTTATTTATATAAATAGTTAGAATATTATATTTACAATTATATTAATAACATTTTTGTAATAATAATAATAATAATAAAATGATAATGTACTATACTAAGTAATATTAAATATATTAATATTATGATTTCACAATAATATTATTAATGGTATTCACCACAACAATAATAATATTGTTAGTTACATAATAATATTATTATATTAAATATATCATTATATTAAATATATCAATGGTGAATATATATATTATAATTTTTGTATGGTTGCTAATAATATAGAATTGTTAATGTTATTATTAATATTGATTCTATTGTTATGCTTTTAATATTATTTATAATTATAATAACCATAATAATATTGTTGTTAATAACATTAATAACATCATTATTATATTATAATAACACCATTACATTAAAATATTATGAATTATTATTTGCATTTAATAACTTTATTATAATAATAATATTAATAATGTATTATATTATAATTAATGTATTATTATTAATGATAGTATTATTATTATGATTTTAATATTATTTATATTAATATTATTGTTATTAATATTATAAACAATGGTGTCCCTCATATAATATTGTTAATATTATTGTTATGGTTTGGTATTCTCATGTTGTCTGAAGGTATTGAAGAGGTTTTCGTGATTTAGGTATAGCATAGCGAGGTGGGATTCAAGGATAGCGTAGGGAACAAAAAATCTTGGTGGACTTTTATGAGAACACTTGGAGTGGAGGTTCTCCTCCATATTATGAGTATAGGAAAAAAATTATCCATATTTATCAATTTGATATGTGCATTATCCATACTTATCAATTTTATATGTGCATATGAATATAAATGATGCAATGATTTGTTGAAATTTTACAATAAATTTGAGCGACTTTAACTATGTTGAATATTTTTTACATTTGGTTCTAGAGAGGAAACCATCAATATTCATATGGAGTAAAATTAGCATCCCATAAATTGTGTTAGAAAATTATTTATGAAATGAAAATTAGTCCCATGTAGACACCTCTAGCAACCAAGTGTAGGAAGGAGGATGCCACTTCACGTGAAGCAGTCGATGCTACATTATTGTAATAGGACATGATATCTATGAATAAAAACAACCCTCAAAATATTCTTCAAGTGTACTTTTATACTCTTTGTGAGAACATAGTTTTTGCAAAATTCAATAGATGTCTTAGACACTTGACATGTTCCTTTATCAACTCAATATTTTTAAACAAAACGTGATTATGATGAGGGAAAAGAGATTCCTTAAGTAGAGAATTTAATGCTCTCGGAACAACTAGATCCATCGAAACTACTTAGGAGTTGAAATAAAATTGAATGCATCCAGTTTGACATGGTTAAATGAATAACCATGCCTTAGTCAATTACATAGTCCAAGCACCAGGCTCACTAATTGTTCAGTCAATTATAGAGTCCAATGTTAGGACACACTCATTCTCATTAAATTCAATTCATTCTAGAAATCCATAACTACCATAGAAGGTATTTTATATTTATTTTATTAATTATGATGATAATTGTGGTTGGTGTTCACAAATACTAATATGGTCTACAATACCTTAAGAAAGGAAGTGATTAACTGAGGCTCTTTAAAAGTTTATTTCTACAATAAAAAAGAGGGGAGATAATCAATTTGAGATCACTGCAGTTTTGCTAACTTAACAATTCAAGAAGGTTGATAGTGTAGAAAATATTTTGAAAAGGAGAATAAAGGTGAGTAAGGTTCGAACATTCCAAGAGAAAGTGCTTTTCATCTTCTATTTTCTTAGTATTGCAAAGGGGGGAAATTATTTTTTCCGAAGGTGTTTTGGGAATAGACCAATCCGTAGTTTCAATCTGAAGCTCATGAGAATTAGTTCTTATCTTTGCAATGTTCATTTTATTCTTAGCACTGGTCAAGACAGAAAGATAATTCTAGTTATCAAGAATGGGGTTGATCACCTACTTATAATATTCGAGTGTAAAGCCTATGGTAAACTTGATAAGTATATATTATTATTGATAAAAGATGAGAGATGAGATATCATTACAATGGGGAATCACTGAGGCTTTAAATATAGCCTCATGGTGTCGCTTGGTGAAGAGGCATGATCTTTGATCATGCCCTTTCACTTAATAAAAGCTAATATAACTATATCTAACTAATAATTAATAAAATATAAATAAAATTTCCCCTCTCTTAAAGATGCTTTGTCCTCAAAGCATACGTAATAATGGACAATGTTGATGAATTCCTGGGTTTCTCGAGTGGCGAGCTCTTGCTTCCCACATTTTAAAAAGATCGTGGAGCATCTTCTCGAGTTCAATCATTTGGTGATGTGGATAGCAACAAGATTTGATATTGACAGGGTCAGGTCCTTTCTTGACTTCTATTGGATGTTCATGTTCCTTATTAGGAGGTATTTTTATTGGTAGATCCTGGAATACTTTTTCGTGTGTCCAAACTAATTCTTGTTCCTCTAGTGACTCTTCATGGCTCCCTTTTGAAGATAACATTTCTAATTGATGACATTGTACTCTAGATGTTGGCACTCCTGTTTGAATCATCTTATTCATTAGAGAGGAAGATACAACTTGATCTTCTGGGGCTTGGAATCCATACAACCTGTGTTTCTTCCCTTTCCACTTAAAACTTATAAACTGCTTCTGATGGTTGGAAAAATAAGTACCTAAAGTTTGTAGCCATTGAATTCCTAAGACCACATCCACTCCTCGTAATGGAACAGTGTAGAATGGAGATTCTAAATGAAATTTTTTTATCTGTAGTTTGACTTTATGGCATTTCCCTACCTGCTCAATCTTCTTACCATCGGCCACCATTACCTTCATATTATGCACGGGGAAGGTAAAGGTGTTAAGTATTTTTGCCATGGTTGAATCTAGAAAATTGTGGGTACTACCAGTGTCGACGAGAACCATTACGTTTTTGTTCTTGATATGTCCTCTTAACCCTAGGGTTTGAGGTTGTGATATGCCTGTCATCGCTGATAATGACACTTGTGGAATAGTTTCGCCATCCACTTCTGGAGAGAACTCTAAGTTGTCTTCTAATCCTTCTATATATGAATCATTATTGTTAGCGTCATTAGTTGCTTCACAACTGTATAGATTTTTCACTTTTCCATTAGCACATTTGTGCTTAGGGTCCCAGTTTTCACCGCAACGCTTGCACTTGCCCTCTCTCATTCTTTGTTTTTCCATATTAGATTTTTCTTCTTCGCGAACATGGGGTGGGACATATTTTGTGTCATCTATATATTCAGTTGGAGGAAATATTTGTCTCGAATATACTTTTTCTGGTTTTGATAACCTTTCAAATTTCTTTTCAGCAGCTTTGTCTTTTTTCCTTGCTACTTCTACTGATGTAATCTCATGAAGTTTGAGCTCTTCTTGTATATGGATTTTAAGTCCTGAGATGAAAGACTGGATTAGACAAGATTTTGACAATCCTGGTACTCGTGTTTCCAAGGTCTCCCATTCTCGAGTGTACTCATCCACATCTCCTTTTTGGCGTAATTTGATAAACGTTGAAAAAAACTTTTCCTCTTTTATGCCTTGAAACCTTTTGAAGAATGCATCCTTAAATTTCCTCCAACCAATAGCAAGCATCATCTTTTTCCACCACATATACCAATTATATGCTTCTCCTTCCATTTTCATGGAAGCATGCTTAATTTTTTCGTCATCACTAGTAATGTCATAAATCCCAAAATATTCCTCCACTTTATTAAGCCATGCAACGCTATCTTTTTCATTACCATCAAACTTGGGTAGCTCAATTTTGGCTTTTCGCTGATATGCTAATGGTGGAACAAGAAGGGGATATTGATTAGCAAATGCATTCCAAAGCTGCTTATTTTGAAAATCTGCATTACTATCTTCTTGATGATGTGGGGAATCGGTCTTTTCCTGATGCTCTTCTGAGTTCCCTGAATCTGCGGAATTGTTTTGTTGATTTTGTTCCATATTAGGAAATATTGGGGATTGTGTCTGACTTAACTTATCTATCTTATTATTTAGCTTATTGAAGAGTTCTGTCATCTTGTTCATTGCTTCATTATGCTTTTCTGTGGCCTCGTGATGATTTAGCCACATTTGTCTTTCTATTCGATTTGTCGTATCATGAACTTTTTTGATGTCGTTGGAGTGTCCTGCAACTGTACCTTCAAGATCGATTAATCTTTTTCCGAATTCTTCAGAATTATTATTGATCTGTTTCTCGAGATCCACCAATTTCTTCTGGAATTCGGCCATCGACATTGATGAAGACATTGAACGTGTATGAGGCGGGGAATATTTTTCTGCCAGTTTTTCCCTCTTTTTTTTTTTAAATTAATTAATATTTAATTAAATTTTTTTTGAAATAATAATAATAATTTCTATATATATATCTTTTAAATAATAATAATAATAATAATAATAATTATTATTTTATTATTTGAATTATATATATATATAATTATGGGGAAAAAGATTGTTAACCTTGAAAAGTCACGTTGTTTATTAAAAGTCACTTTGTTTTGAAAAGGCACATTGTTTTGAAAAGGGAAAATGGGTTTTAATACCATGGGCAATTACCATGGGCCCAAAAACCACGAGCTTGTAAACCACGAGCAATTACTCTTCCTTTTTAATTTTACTTTGTCTTCACATGTACGTATATGTACTTCTTTATATATATATATATCTCTTTTTATTTTTTCTTTTGGAATTATTTTCTTTTAAATATATATATATATATATATATTTCTTTTAATTTATTTCCCCCTTTGTGTTAACTTTCCTTCTCTCTTTATTTTATTAATATATATATATTATATATATATTTCTTCCTTCTTCTTTTTTAAAACAAATGTTGTTGCCCACAAGCACTTGGTTTTTAAAAAAATCTGCAATTCTGGAATTTTCTTGTAATTCCTTAATTCTAGGTGATCACATAGATCCCGAAGAGTGATGGCTCTGATACCAATGGAGTGTAGAAACTATGGTAAACTTGATAAGTATATATTATTATTGATAAAAGATGAGATATGAGATATCATTACAATGGGGAATCACCGAGGCTTTAAATATAGCCTCATGGTGTCCCTTGGTGAAGAGGCATGATCTTTGATCATGCCCTTTCACTTGATAAAACCTAATATAACTATATCTAACTAATAATTAATAAAATATACATAACAAATATCTTAGTTTCCTTTTTTCTCTGACTCCCTATCATCCCACAACTTATCCTTAAATTTGGAAGGATAGTGTTCTTAATATCAACCTTATTCTGCAAGGTGATCTCCTCTTTTACCCATGAATGGTCAAACCAGGATTGGGCATCCTTATGTAAACCTCACTATAGAGGGAGGTGGGGGTTTTTTCTAATGTTATAAGAAATTTTGGGGAACCTCAAGTGGCTTCCATGTTTTATACCTTCTTCTTGTTTATCAAATATGTAAACACATACATGATTTCAATGGAGGAGAGGCTAGCTTCAATCAATATAATAAGGTAGAAATTACTTTCTTTAATATTTAGGTTTTAATTTATAAATTTATTTTGGATCATCTCAATCTTTCTCCACGATTCTTTAGATATACTGCAGCCCCAAACCTCACATCCATATGAAATAATAGGGGTGACAAGAGGCTCGAAGAGGAACTTCTTTTTATTCGAAAACCAAAGATCAGTTGAATTACAGTTGTTTTCAAGATCATAATAACCTTTATAACCTCCTATAATCCCTTTCTCAATGTTATAGTTCCATTTTAGCTAATGGTGAATTTAAATACCTAAATATTTGTATGTGGAAATATTCTCCAAGTAATTATTATAATAAATGAAATTATCATAGTTGGTCCTTCTGGATTTAATTATCCTGAATTCATTATTTTCAGTATTATCGGTCATACCCATATTAGAGTGGTAATCCTAGAGGATTCTAAGCTTCTTTTCAAAATAATCAGGGCTTCTGGAAAGAAAAAAGACAGCGTCATCATAAAGAAGAAGATTAATGACTATACTAGTTTTCTTATGTCTCTCATATCCTTCAACTTCTGAACAATCTTCTAGCTTATCAATGAAAATGGAAAAGGGGGTAAGGGATAGGGGACATCCTTTCTTATCCATGATATTTCATTTAATATCCTTAGACAAACCCTCAATGGTCTTAAGCTTCAATATAACATTATCATATAACTCGGTTACAACATCCCCCAACATAATTAATATTATCGATATTATTAACAACAATTTTATTAACATCAATATTAATATTATATTTTTAAGTATATCACTATTATTATTAAAAATATTTATTAACACTAAAGTAAAAATTAATATTTATGCCTATTTGTGAAACTTTTAAATTAGTATAATTTCTTTTTAATTTCTATAAAATAGATAAATATTTTATGAAACTTTGAGGCCTCTATTTTCTTCAATTTCCTCTATTTTTCCTTCAATTTTCCTCTCATGCAAATATTTCATCTCCTTTTTCTCCTATTTTCCTTTATTTTCATAAATAAATGCCAATTAATGCCTATTTGATTTTCCAAATTCTGTTGCCAATTTCCTTAGCCATAATTATAAGCTGAAATTGACACCCACTAGGATGTTTTTCCTAACATTCATCTTAGAGTACGTGTTTGGTGACCTTGGCATTATTTTTCCTTTATTAAGTTTATTACATGAAATTTCAACTCGGGGTTGTTACAAACTCCTACCTATTAGGGGAACACAGTCCTTGGTGATATATAACACCTATGACCAGCAAAATTGTTAAAAACAAAATGATACTACCATGGACATTTATAAATTATCTCGATGAGGTATTCACAATGAACAAATTATTGAAAAGAAAAACCATCATGAAAAACATGACAAAATCATAACCATACCACTTATTGGAGCTTTATAACAAAGTTCATTGTGGTATTTATAATAATAACCATACATAAATATGTAAATATACCGAAATCCCTTTGCCTCAACTGAAAAATAAATAAAGGATACATTGCCTGCATCTGATCAACCATCTCCCATGTAGCTTCATTGGGCCCAAAATGGTTCCATTGCACTTTAACTTTATTGATTTCTCTATTCCAGACAACAAGTTGCTTTTGATGCAATATGCTCTAATGTTCTAGATGGAATTCTCCATCTGGATCCACCTACAATACAGACCAGTCAATCACATGATCCACATCATTCATATATATTTTAAGAAATGAAACATGGAAAACATCATGGAATTTCACTATTGGTAGCAGTGCAATTATGTAGGCCACTGGTCCAATCCTATGAAGGATATTCAAAGGTCTGCGATACCGAGGTGCCAACTTAGCACATGACCTAATCTTAAAGGAGCTCTTCTTGGTCTTGATGCATCAGTAGAAATTCTCCCCAACCTGAAACTCCTTAAACACCCTGTGTTGATCTATATAACTCTTCTATCTATCATGTAATTCTTTTAGATTCTTCTTGATAACCTACATTTCATGTTCCATCTCTGCAAACATACTTGGTCGAATAAGTATCCTCCTAACTAGATAGATACGGCTGATAGGAGTATTAAGACTCTGCCCATAAAACATTGCCTCAAATGCACTCATCTTTAAATATTCTTGATATCCATTATTGTACTCAAAATTTACTAGTGGAAGATATTATTCCCACTTCCTCAACTGGTGCATAACATATATCCTTAGAATATACTCCAGAATCATGTTAACCCTCTCGGTATGTCCATCTATCTACAGTTGATAAGATGTACTAAAATCCAACTTTGTACACAAACCTGCAAACAAATCCTTCCAAAACCTAGAAGTGAAATTGGCATCTGTTTCATATACTATATTCTTAGGAATACCATACAATCTCATTATCTCCCTGATAAAGACCTAAGCTACCTCACTAGCTAAATTAGTAGACTTTACTGTAATGAAGTAAGCTACCTTTGTCAACCCGTCCACAACAACCATGATGGAGTCATGTTTTCTAGATTTCCTTGGAAAAATTGTAATTAAATCCATGGAAATAACCTCCCATTTCCACTCTAGAATTAGAATTGGCTATAATAAACCACATTCATTCTTATACTCTATTTTTACATATTAACATTCCAAACACCATGCGATGAACTAGGCTACCTCTTTCTTCAGATTCAACTAGTAGTAGAACTTATTCAAAACTATCAATGTCTTCTGATATCCTGGGTGACCTGAATATGGATTAACATGCAATTCCCTTAAGATAAGATTCTTGATCTCACTTTTGTTTGATACACAAATCATGTCCCTAAATATTACCAAACCACACATCATAACATGATAATCCACATCCTAATCACTTTTACCCTACTACTGTAAATTTTTATTTAGTTGTTGGTACTGTCATCCTATTGCCCTTCTTGTAAGATTTGATCCTGTAAATTTGTCCCATATGAGCTTATAGCTATAATGTGATTTACCTGAACTCTTATACAAAGAGAATATACAACCATGTTCTCCTTTTTGTTGATGTACCTGATCTCAAAGTCAAACACACTAAGTGTGGCCAACCATCTAGCTTGCATCACATTCAAATTCGGTTAGTCGAATGAGTATCTCAGTGATCTAGTGGAAATATTTTATGCTCAAAATTGAAAGTTTTGAAAATGGTTTGGAACCTAAATGACTTCGTATATCTTGTTGTTCTAAATCTGTCGCAACTTGATTCACGAAAAACCGATGTCGTATGCTCATATAATCAAGTTATGTACATTTGTGGAAACAACAAGAAATCTTAGGTTTTCGGTATAGGGTTGCACAGTTAGCAGTCCATACTGCTGACTCAACCTTGAATATACATGTTGATTTTTCACCATCATTCTATCACATTTTTCCATTTGTCATAATTATATTGGCTTTGGAATGGAGGAATTTGATTGGTTCATTTGGTTGGTGAAGCAGAACAACCAGGAGGCACCACCTGGGCCAACCAAAGGCTACCATGTTGCTTCCTTGTGGCCACCAAAAAAATTTTAAGGCTCAAAAGCAACCTGAAGAGTTAAACGTACAACCTCGACTATGCCCAAAAATCCTCATACCATCTCCACTACAGGTGGTTCTTACCCCTATAGTCTTTCATCGATATTTAAAATTTATGGTAATGTTAAGAGGCAATTGGGACCATGGTTAAACCGCGACCCCCGTTCGCATACCAGGGTTAGGGGCTAACCCCATCCTAGGACATATATCATTTTTTTTAAACCAAAGTCATTGCAATGTAATATGACATATTTTTAATACACAACAAACCCAATCCATAAACCTCTTAGCCAAAGTCTTGGCATATATCATCTGATGGTATGTTAACGGTTCACCAAAGCATGCACATACGATGGTCACACTGTATGCTATGGGTCCACAACCGCTATCCCAGCCTGAATTTAAACTCAGGTCACCACCCGGGAACCCAGGTAAACCAACCATGATGGGGAATTGTGAGATAAATGGTGGAAAAGCCACAATCTCGTGGAAATTTAGTTGTGTACAGGGCCTTACCAGCGTGATTAAGGAGGATAATATGCCCCCTTACCAGTGGGAATCTTGTTGGCGTTGTGCCGAAATTTCATCCCACGTCGCTAAAAACGATGCAATTTTTCGCCTATGGCCGAAAAATGGGGAATTTGTAGAATGAATAGCATAGAAACATTGGGAGAAAATATATTTTGTAGTTTTTGGCCTTTTTGGGAGCAAAAAGAGGCTAGATAGGGGGTTTTGACAATTCTGATGCCAATGTAGCTATCATTGAATCTATTTGAGAATTGTAAATTGCTATAAACACCACTTTTATCATAATGAAATAGGCATAACCATTGGAAGATGGACCAAGAGATGTAGCCTAGGAGGGGTGAAATCCTTCATCATTTATTATTTTTTGTTCGATGTTATGGTGATTTTTTCTCATGTTTTCTACAGAAACTAAAATTTTTATTCATGTTTATGTGTTTAAGAAATTGACATAAGAGTCTTAAACCCCTAATTAATCACTTGCAAAATTTATCATAATCCTCAGGCACTTTCATATATGGATCAGTTTGGTATAATAGCTTACATTTCTTTATTGCTCTAAGGGTTTAATTTGTTTGAAAGTGTTTCTAATGCTTACTAGGTGGAATCTCAAGAGAGGAGAAGGAAATCTTGTGGTTGCAAATCCTCATGTTAGGTCAAGGACAAGGAGAGCAAGTTTTCCACAATATCCACCACAAATTTCACCTCAAATTGTAGTTGAATATTTAGCAAGTATGGAACATGAAGTAGAGCCTGAAAATAGGTCAGAGGATCAAAAATATTTCATAAAAGCATTATTTGATATGACAAAATTGGTGAAAATTATCTATGAAGATAGAAACACAAGGTTGCAAGGTGAGAGCTCCAATCCTCCAAAAGAAGATAATTCTTCAAAAGGACATGGAGGATATGGGGACTAGAATTCAAAACATAATGGAGGGAACAATCACAAACCACCTTTGACACCACAATTCTCTTCACCTCCATCCTCACCACCATCTTCACAATCATCTTCTTCCACAAAATTTCCTTCACAAACATCTCCGCATTCTCCAAAAGGTCATGGTAGGACTCCATTTTTAAAACTTGAGATAAATTTTGAATTACCTATGTATGATGGAGAGGTAAATTCTAAAAGATTATATAATTGGGTTCACCGGCTTGAAGTATATTGTAGGATACAAAGGATCAAGTATGGCGACACCAATATTGAACTTGCTTCACTAAGATTGGAAGGTGCAACACCTATTTGGTGGGAAACCAGAACTCAAGAGGACATGAAGAAACATGGTAAGGTCTTAACTTCTTGGAATGATTTTGTTGTTGCCTTGAGAAGAAAATTTTACCCATTAGCATACATGCAGAAAGCTATAATGGATTGGTAAAACTTTAGGAAAGGAAAAGGACAAAGTGTGTAAAGCTATACTCAAGAATTTAGAAGAAGAGCACTAATATTGGGTGTAGATTTGACATCTCAAGAAACTTTGTTAAAATACATTGGAGGTTTGCATAGCTATCTAAAAAATACTATTATCATGTTTAATCCTACAAGTTTAGATGAATTTTGTGTACACACCACACATCTAGAGGCAAGAGGGAAACATGTTGCAGATGAGACAAGTGAGAATACCTTTGAGTTTGGAGAAAAAGGAAAGGGTAAGTTCAAAGGTAAAGGAAAGAAGAATGTATACATAAAGTTAGAGAAATATAAGCTCACATGAAAACAATGTTTCAAAGATGGATATGATGAATATCATTGTTGGAAACTTCGTCTAGAAATGAGACCCAATAAGTTGAAAAACAAGGAGGAGGAGAAGGCAGCTACAACAATACAACATGATTTAGGTTCTAATTCCAGAGATGAAATGAATATCACAGAAATGGGTTGGAAAGGTAAGGACATTGCAAGTACTATTTCTTCAATTTATATCAATAATTATACTCTAGATGAAGAAACACAAATTGAGATTTTCCATATTAGATTTGTTTCAAAACATGCTAATATTGACAAACTGTTTGATAGTATTTCACAAGAAAATCTAATTTCAGAGGACATTGTGAAGAAGTTAAATTTAGAGACCATTCCACATCCTAGATCCTATCCTTTAGGCTGGGTGTGTAAGAATGAAAAATTACAGGTTACAAGGAGGTGCGTCCTTAGATTTGTAATCACTAGAAAATTTCATGATGAAGTTGAGCTTGATGTAATTCTGCTTGATATTTGTGGTATAGTTTTGGGAAGCCCATATCTTTATGACAGGAAATAAATTTCTCATTTCCATGAGAAAAAATATCATTTGTTCAAGAATGAGGGTGATTACATTGTTGGAGCGCATAGTAAGAAGATGAGTTAGTCTCTTATGAATGCTGGACAAATGAAGAGAATTGTGAATGATAGTGAAATTATTATTTGTTAATATTAGCATAAATATGTTGTGAATGAGGCATTTGAAGGAGTTTCATCAAATGAAAAATATGATTTGATTGAGATTTCTAATAGTTGTGATAATATGTTTCAGGATTCTAACATGTTTCCTCCTATAAGAGGTAAACAAGATGAGGTAAAATTGCAGCAGCAAGAATCATTGTTGAGCGGTGATATGAACAAGATGGTAGTGCTAGAGAGTGCAAAGGTCAAAGAGAAAGTGCCAAAGGAATTTGACAAAGAGGGAATTGGTTCCAAATTCTTATTATGGGTTTCAGAAACTGTTGTCTTTGAAATGAGATGGTGCATGGAGATGGTGATCACATTTGGTCAAGATTCGAGCCAAGCACAAGGAGAGACATGTTAAACATCATCGTGTTGACAGTGTTCAAGGTGAGAAGAATTTGAGGTTGTGTAATTTTCCTTTGATTGAAGAATGAGGAGGGAATGTGTTTATTCCTTGAAGGACCATTTATTGTCCTAAATATTATGGTAAATTGCAACAAGATGGTATCTATGACAGCAATTCAAGGTCTCCAAATTCAATGAAAATGATTAGTTTTCATGAAAAGCTAAAAATATCGCATTCAATAAATTTTTAGTGGATTTAGATTGGAAGGGTGAGGGAGTTGTACCCTCATCTATTTTTTGATGGATAAATATATTTTGGAGGTCCAAAAGCTTCCAGTGGGGAGGAATGATCTAGTGGATCAAGTCTATGCTCAAAATTGAAATTTGTTGCAATGGTTCGTAACCTGAATGACAACATAGATAATCGTTCTAAATCTCGCGCAACTTGTTTCACAAAAAACCGACGTCATATGCTCTTGTAATCAAGTTTTGTTCGTTTATGGAAGCAACAAAATATTTTTGGTTTTGGGTACACGGCTGCACAGTCATCAATACCTATTTTTGACTAGACCATGACTATACATGTTGATTGTTCACCATCGTCCTATCACAGTTTTCCATTTATCAGAATTCTATTGGTTGTGGAATGAATAAATTTCATTGGTTCATTTGGGTTGTGAAGTGTACCAACTAGGAGGCACCACGTGGCCTCCTGGTGGCCACCAAAATATTGGTAAGGCTAAAAAATAACCCGAGGAGTTGAATGTGCAGCCTCAATTATGTCAAGAAAGCCCCATACCATCTCCGCTACATGTGGTTCTTACCCCTATATTCTCTCACCACTATTTAAAATTTATGGCAATGTTAAGCAAGATTTGTGACTGAGGTTAGCCCCTTACCCTAGAATGTAGACCAAGGTCAGGGGATAACCCCAACCCACAATATATATCAATTTTTTTAAACCAAATTTGTGGAATTGTAACATAGTGGAGTTTTAATACACACCAAACCCAATCCATAAACCATTCAACCAAAGTCTTGAAACATATCACGTGTTGGTATTTTAACAGTTCATCGAAGCATGCACATGTGATGGTTACATTGTATGTTGTGGGTCTCACTAACCCAACCATACTTCAAACTCAAGTCACCACCTTGGAACCCTGGTCAACCAACCATAGTGCAAAATTGTGAGATCAACGACGGAAAAGCTGCAACATGGCAGAAATTTAGCTCGGTACTGGGCCTCACTAGCGCGATTAAGGATTCAATAATTTGCCTCCTTTTTTACGGGAATCTCTCTAGCGCCAAACCAAAATGCCGCCCCACGACACTGAAAAAAGGTGCAATTTGTTGCCTAGGGCCAAAAAAATGGTAATTTGTAGAACGAATAGTAGAGAAACTTTGGGAGAATATATCTTTTGCATTTTTTTGCCTTTTTGGGAGCAAAAAGAGGCTAGACAGTGGTTTTTGATAGTTTTGAAGCCATTTGAGAACTGTAACTTGTAAACACCATTTTTTGAGCCTAATGAAAGAGGCCCAACCATTGGAAGTTGGACCAGGAGATGTAGCCTAGGAGGGGTGAACTCCTTCATAATTTTTTGTTATGGTGATGTTGCTTCATGTTTTATGTAAAAAATGAACGTGTAATTCATGTATATCTGTTTAATAATTTGAAACAAGAGGCTTAAAACCCTAATTAATCACTTTCAAAATTTATCATAATCCTCAAGCACTTTCATATATGTATCACTTAGCCCACTGTGATCACTCATCAATACAAACCTTATGCCAAGAAGATAATTTATATAGATATAAAATGCATATGTTCATCTATTTTCCTTGACTTGTAGCATACCACATGTCCCTCATGTATCAGAACTCCACCAATTCATCTCTTGCAAGCATCCATACACACCATAAACTCTTTATCTAGATTTTCCATAGGGGGTTCACTTGGGGAACAATACCATACCACATGGGTTCATATTGGGGTATATATATTGAGGAAAAAATGACATAATATATTAGGGGATATATGGGTGGTAAAGGGTTTTTATATTGGAAGGTATAAAAAATGGAGCTCAAAGTTAATGAAAAAATATAAATGGGTATAAAAAATTTTAATGAAAAAAATGGATACCTACAATATCTATTGAAAGTAGGGGATTTTTCAAATGGGAAGGTGTATTTGGTTCATATTGTTAGGGTGTTAAATAATTTTATCTTTAGAGGTATTTTCCAATATGTAGTCAAATTATGGGTATTGTTTAATATGCCATGAATGCACATGATATGTCATAGGTTGATAGAGTGAAGCCCCCTTGGGATCTGCAATATTTAGAACATGAGAATTTGTAAGCAACTTCTTCAACTACTCAAAACTCATTGCACATTTTTGTGTCCATTCAAATTTCTTTCATTTTCAGTGCAAATATGTGATAGGATAGGAAATGCACGAAAATTTCCTAATGAACCTCTTGTAGTAGCCGGATAACCCCATGAATGATATAACCTCATCCACATTCCTAGGAGTTGCACATTCCATGGTAGCTCTTATATTTTCTGGCTCCACTGTTATGCCTTCATTAGAAACAACATGTCCCAATTAATGTACATTGGTCTAAAATAAACTACACTTACTAACCCTAGCATACAATTGATGCTCTTTTAGTAGTATTAACAATGCTACTAGGTGTTTTTCATTATCTTCTTCATTCACAGAATATATCAATATGTCATGAATGAATACTATCACAAATGTTTCAAGATAAGGATGCAACACAGTATTCGTCAAATACATGAAACTAGCTAGAGCATTATTCAAACCAAAAGGAACCACAACAAACTCATAATGAACATGCATATTCTGGAAATCAGTCTTGTAGATGTACTCTTCCTCATTGTGTACTTGATGATACCCTGATCTCAAATAAATCTTCAAGAACATGACTTCTCCCTTCAACTAATCAAACAAGTTATCAATCCTTGACAAAGGGTACTTGCATTTAATCACCACCATATTCAGTTTCCTGTAATCAGTGCACAACCTTAGAGTATCATCCTACTTCTTAACAACCAACATTGGTGCACTACAAGGAGATACACTTGGCCTAATATATCCCTTGTCAAGCATCTCCTCCAACTACAACTTCAATTCAAATAGCTTTGGAGTGCTCATCCTATAAGGTGCCTTTGATAATGGTGTTACTCCTGGTACCAACTCAATATAAATTTCCACTTCTCTATGAGGAGGCAACTCTAAAACCTCTATTGGAAATACATATTTAAGCTGCTGCAAAATTGACTACCTCTTCAAGGCTTATGCATCCTCAACATCCTTACCTTTTTCACTGGAAACATGAACTACAAAAATACACACCCTTTCATGTAATTACGCTTAGCCTACATATCTGTAACCATTCTCACTAACATAGACTTCTTCTCCCCCTCCAATATTCTCTTCTCTTCGTCCTCATCCAAACACTCAAAATCCTTCTCATAAAAATATACCTTACTCCTATGAAGGTACAACCAATCCATACCCAAAAACATACTCTATGAATCCAAAGGAAGCACATTCAGATGTGCTTCTATAGAGATAACATTCAACTCAAATGCATAATATCTTATCCAATGATGAAATATTTTCTTTGTACCTATGGCCAACCACACCAACCAAGACTCTTCATGCACTTATTTTCTCAAACCACACTTATCCACTAGGTCAGGATTAACATAATTATAACAAGATCGAAGGTCAATCAGAAAGGAAAAAACTTGATCACATAGCTTACCCTCCATATCAATAATGGATTCTTGGTGATGCATCTTCTTGTTATCAAATGCTTCATAGATCCGAGGAATTCTCTAACCCACATCCACAACACTATGGACCTCCTGAGAATTGTAGGTCTGAGTTCTACCACCCTAATACAATCGAAAATCATTATTGTGATCATCCTTGCCACATATCCAACACTAGAATGGTTCACTGCAACTACCCTTAATTTTATGCTCTCTAGTATGAAGGTCATTGCCCTTATCAAATGCATTAAATTTATTGTAAGGAGAAAATTTTTCCTTCTCACCTGCATCCTGAGGTCTTCCCCGCTTCAGTGGCCACTTGCCTTTAGAATTTTCATTTCCTTTCCAACCCTCTTTATACTTGGTCTTACACTTCAATTGCTCATAACAATGCTTTAACATTCCAATGAATTCCTCCAGTAACTCAGGCTCATTGTACTCAATGTAATCCTTAAATTCTAATGGCACTCCATTGATAAATATTTGAAATTTTGTCCTCCCATCCTTAATATAAGAAACATACCTTAACAACTCCAAAAATTAGTCATGTACTCCTCGTTTCTCATAGATCCCATATTCATCTCATAGAAATCCTTAACCTTTTTGTCATATTACCTCTTTAACAAGTATTTCTTCCTGAAGAGTCTCTTGAATTCATGCCAACTCAACTACTATGTCCTGATTTATATGACATGCTTTGCATGTTCCCACTAAATTTTTTCTTTCCCTTTACTGCGGTAATGTAATAAAATTGAAGAAACAAAATACAGTATGGGGAACATGCAGATTTGAGCTCCTATGCATGGATTATTCCGGTTGAAAATAACTATAATGTCCTTCATGTTCTATATATAGTCATGCAACTCAGATAACTTCTTCACTCCAAGAAATCATGCTTCTGCATCTTCCAAATTCTTCATCTCTCCATCGAATGTTGGTGGCTTAGATTTCTTGAAATCATATGGAAATTATCCCCTCTCAATCCTCATGTAAGGGTGATAAAAATGATGACCATGATACCTGTCTGAACCATTGCGAGATTTCTTTTATTAAATTTGGAGAAGATCTCATGAATATGACAACAATAGGATTTGTTTCTAAATTGACTCCATCTAATCCTGATGTGGAGTTATTGCATCCTATTTTGTTGTAATTGAATTTATGATTCAGTTTCTAATCCAAGCTATAAAATGTAAGCCCGTAGAGGCAAATTAGTATGAGGGATGTGAGGTGAGTGGAAGAGAAGTGCAGATGAGAAAATCTATTGTTGTAATTCTCTAGTTGATGAATGAGATTTCTGATGCCTCTGTTTGGTGGACGTAGCCCAGATTGGTTGGGTGAACCACGTTAAATATGTTGTCTCTCATGTTTTATGTTGTGTGTATTTGATTGTTTATTTAAGCTTTTCTGCTGCTTAACTCTAACAATTGGTATTAGATCCTCTGGCATTGAGAGTTGCAGGCTGCTAGTTGAGACAGAGAAATAACCAGCACATGAGCATGGAACCAAAATTGCATTTTGTAATGAGTATTTACTATGAAATGGTGTTGTAGAGCTCGTGGCTGTGATTGCATAACTGTGAGCCTATCGCATTGTCAGCATCCTCCTATGCTCGAACAAAGCTGGCGGTGACTCTGGATCAGCGTTAAAGAAAAGTGTTGTGGGTTGCCGAGCTGCCAGGCCAAGAGCTGGAGCTGCGTTTCATTGTGAGCTGTGAGTGCAGAACGGAGCCGCATTTTTTGCGTGGATTACTGTTGACAGGAATCATGACAGAGTTTGCTTTAATTGGGAGATTACATTATGTTAGTGTATGACAATGTTTCAGATATTTTTAAAAGACTCGATCTAATCTTTTGGTGTGGTTGTTGTGCGCGAAAAATTGAAGGTTGAATTTCATGGCTGCATACAAACCTTGAAATATATCAGAGCCTATGTTAATAATCTGGATGCAGTAGAATCGTGCAGAGAAATTCTGTTGAGCGGACCACTGTAAGCGAATTGCTGAGTGTAGACCGTATCGGTGAAGCTGCGTTAACGTGTGAGGGCCAACTTTTATAGCTACGTGGATGGAGTAATATCCCTTAGCTATGTTGAACAGTAAGGGCTTGCCATTCAAATCGATTTTGGTAAATACCATTTTTAAATCGATTTGATTTGCATTTATATGCAATAATGCAATTGCCATTTTTTTTTAAAATTGATTTGTATTTGTATATTGATTTGAAGTTTTTTTTTTTTAAATCGATTATATTGAAAATGGTGGCATGTTTGAAAGAGCTGTAAATTTGCCAAAAAGGTTTATGTTTGTAGGAAAAAGTAATTGGAAGTTTGAAAAGAGAATTTTTTTATCAAATTGTTAATTTGATTAAAAACAGAAATTAAGGATCCATATAAGATAAACATGGCAAAAACACAAATTTCTCGATTTGAGATCGATAACTTCAATGGGAAAAACAACTTCGAGATCTAGAAAGTGAAGATGCACGATCTACTCGTACAACAAGGTGTGGCGAAGATGCTTTTGGGAAAATCCAAACAACCTTTCGCCATGACAGATGATGAATGGAGTGACATAGATGATAGAGCACTGAGCGGCATTCGTTTGTGTTTGGTAGATGATGTTTTTTTAACATCGTGTTAGAGAAAAATATTGCTAGTTTGTGGACAAAGCTTGAAAATTTTCACATGACAAAATCCTTAACCAATAGGATTCTTCTGAAGAGACAGTTGTACAGCTTGACCATGAAGGAAGGTACGATGATAACTGATCATCTAAATACCTTTAATACTCTCTTGGTGCAGTTAGAAAGTATAGAAGTAAAATTTGAATCAGAAGATAAAGCTGTAACTTTATTATGCTCGTTGCCCGAGTCATGGGATCATTTTGTTACTTATATAAGCCTTAGTTCATCAGAAACCCTTGAATTTGATGATGTTGTTGGAGCTTTGTTATCTGAAGAAAAAAGGAAAAGGTAAAATTAAAAAACCTCTACATCAAAAGCAACGATGGTCATAGGTCGTTCTAAAGAAAGACGCTTCAGTAAGCAGAACAACTTGCGGTCAAAATCGAAAGGGAAGAAAAGTAAGGTAAAGTGTTGGTTTTGTGGAAAATCGGGACATTTGAAGAAGGATTGTTGGAAGAGACAGCAAACATCCAAAGGATACTCTTTGAAAGAGAATAAATAAGAAAACATGACATATATAGGTTCGGCATCCATTTCAGGTATGAGTGATGAAGTGTTATCAGTTAGTTTTTCTAATCATGATCAACATTGGTTGTTAGATTCTGGAGCGTCAAATCACATGTGCATTCATAGAGAGTGGTTTAAATCTTATAAATCAATCAATTATGGATTTTTTTTACATGGGAAATGATGTCTCATGTAATATTGTGGGAATTGGAAGCATCCAGATTAAAATGTTTGATGGGACAAATAAAATATTAACTGATGTAAGAAACGTGCCTGAACTCATAAAAAGCCTCATTTCTCTAGGAGTGCTAGACACAAATGAATATAAAACCTTTATTCAAGGTGGAGTAATGAAATTTTATAAAGGAATTTTACTAGTAATGAAAGCAAAGAAGGTTTTGAAATATTTTTCAGTTAGAAGGAAGAACAGAGTTAGATCATGTTTCTACAATATCTGAAAATGACAATAATTCTATTCTTCTATGGCATCAAGAGGATTAAAAAATTTATCTGATTGTAAGTTACTTCCCAGTTTAAAATCTTATAAGTTAGATTTCTTCAAACATTGTATATTTGGGAAACAAAGCAAGCAGAAGTTTAAAACTGGAAAACATACTAGTAAGGGAATCCTTGATTATATCCATTCTGATGTTTTGGGTCCATCTCCTACAACCTCATATGGAGGATTGTTATATTTTTTATCTTTTATTGATGATTTCTTGAGAAAAGTGTGGGTCTATATGTTAAAGAAAAAGTATGATGTATTCACAGTTTTCAAACAGTTTAGAGCATTAGTTGAAAAAATCATTGGAACAACCATTAAATGTTTAAGAAATGACAGTGGTGATGAGTTTACTTCAAAGGAATTTTAAAATTATTGCAAGGACACTGGGATCGAAGGACATATAACTACTGCTTATACTCCTCAGCAAAATGGAGTTGTTAAAAGCATGAACATGACTCTTTTAGAGAGAGCAAGAAGTATGCTTAGTACCACCAATTTGTAGAAGGAACTATGGAAAGAAGCAATATCTATGGCTTGTTATTTGATAAATCGATCACCATCAACTACAATAGGATGCAAAATTCCTCAATAGGTATGGAAAGGTCATCCATGTGATGATTATAAACTGAAATTTTTTGGTTGTGATGCATATGCTCTCATTCTGAAACATCAACATTCTAAATTAGATCCTAAATTAAAAAGATATATCTTTTTTGGATATGGTGATGGTACTAAGGGATACAGTTTGTGGGATCCTACTACTCATAAGGTCATCATTAATAGAGATGTTAAATTCAATGAATCTTCACTCGATAATCTAGAAGTAGATGATAAATTGAAATAGGATAATGCATCTGTTGGGGTTCCCATGTTTTGGCAGATTTGGAAATACCAAAAGATGAGACAACATCAAACCACTTTGGGGCCCTAGGATCTAGCCCTCCTGGACCCGGAGAGGGATATCTCCAAATAGAGAAAGAATGATATATCTTTGAAAGCTCAAATTGAGATATTAGGCTAGGTATGAAGCACAAATGGGGGGTTTAAATGATTTGGTTGGTTGGTTGCTAGGTTGGTCATGAGATCATGGACTGAGAAAGTAATGGGAGGAAAAGGAACAAAACAACGGGATGCTTCAACAAAAATAATAGGTCAAAACTGTGCCATCCATTGGGCTATGGAGTCATGAAAGGAAATTACTTGCATCCACTAGCCAAGGCTTCCAAAGGGCAAGTCATATAATACTAAAGGATCTTTTTAGATTAGATGGTGGGGTGGGACATTGAGGAGGAAAGTGAAAGAAGGAGAGTAACCCAATTTCTGTCTATAGATCAGGTCAAAGGTCATTTAACTCCAGAACTGCTTGGACATACTCTAAGGTAGCTCTCAAAAAAGGGACGAAGGGGCTTCTTATAGATCGGACTAGAGGTCATTTAACTCCAGGTCTGCTTTAGCAACTCCAAGGGAAAAACAGAGATAAGTTTAACAGAACGGATCTTAGAAAGGCCAGCTGGTCGCGTAAGGATCCTAGTGGACAGGGCTAACTCTAATCCCCAGTGTTCCCAAACCTTCCAGCTTAAACCCAACAAGAACATCTAAGAACTGATCCATCCAATTCATACATCAGAGAGCAGGCAATAACATCCACTACACTGGTTAAATTGACTGAAATCAATTCTCAGATAACACATTTGGCAGGAAACATTAAAGGTAGGGAGAGCAGGAAACATAGGGCACCTAACAAGGGTGAATCCTATGTTATACTTCTGTTGCCTACCAGAAGAACATGAAACGGTATGAAAATAAGATATACGGAGTTATAAAAACATCACCAATAGTAATAGACCAGGATCCTGTGAAATGTGCTTTGATTAATTGATGAAAAACCAGTCATGTACAATATAGCTCAATGGATGTTACAGTCCAAACTTTCTCCTCCCAGCCTATTACATACAAACTACTCTGCTACTCCCTCCCAAGACTGTTCTAACAGTCAGAATGAATCCCTCTAACTGCAACGGCAGTAGCCAACAACAACCTTTACAATATGTTCTCAAGAATTCTTATAGGAGAAGAGAGAAACACAAGTAGATGAACAATTAAATGGATCCAATTAAGACAGAATGGTGGGGGAAACCGAGTCCATTCTGCTTAATGGAATTGTGTTGTACTCTGTGGATTGGTTGGAGACGTTTTTCAGGTCGAGATTGACCTCTGATATGTTCTTTAAGTCCTTACGGCGGTCTGGAACTCTGCGTTGCCATTCTGGAATAAATGAACTAGATGGGAAAACTGCAAGGCCGCTCCAAACCTCCATAACTACTGCCTAACTGTCTTGAATGGGCTTCAGTCAGTGTAATTAATCGTTTAAGGGCTCGAGGAGGCATGGAGATTTCTTGTAGGAAGGTGCACGTCTGGAGAAGAGTACTCTACTGACATTAAACATAGGTAAGCTTTTGACGGTGTGCTTAAATATTCAAATTGTGCCTCGATTCTCTGACCACGGGATCATATTTGTTAATCTTCAATTAACCAGCCTGAATCCCTTCAAAAACCATCTCTACTGCTTCTCTAGCGGCTGTAATAGCCTCTCTGTGTTATCTGCTCAATAAAATAAACCTATTGTAAACCTGGGTAGTAGTGGTGGAGAAGTGCTTTAGAGGCCCGGAGGAACGGTGGCAGAACAGTGGGAACGGCGGAAACAATGAGAAGTGACGGAAGAAATGATTATAGTGTAAAGGCACAAAGGTTTTTGCTTAAGTGAATCACAAAGGGAAATGGGGAAAAACAATGGAGCGGAGCCACGGATGTGGGACCCGGCGTGGGCGGAGGGCGATTTATTAAAGTTTAATGAAAAATGCGAAGCTTAAGACTTTGGCAGGAATGCAAAGGAATTGAATGAAAAGCAATGAAAAGTGACGGGAATGATTGTATGAGGTGGGACCCAAGATGAATCGCAAAATCGCAGATAGACAAAGTGCGATGGGAGAGAATGCGACTGGCAGAAAATGCGATGGGGAAAGTGCGATGGGGAAAATGCGATGGGGAAAATGTGATGGGCGGAAAGTGCGATGGGGAAAATGCGATGGGCAGAAAGTGCAATGGCGGCAAGTGCGACAGGCGATCGCATCGCAAATATTTGCAACACGATCAGATCGCATCGCAAGTATTTGCGATGGATCAATCGAATACATATAATGAAACTGCGATATACGATAAGTGTGATCTGCGATGAGTGCCTTAAGAGGCAGCGCTCAGTCACAGTGCTCAGTTACGTGGGGACGGGGCTGGCAGAAAAGGGGCTAAGCCTTAGTATAAGGTCGGAAGTGGGTTTGGCCCATTCCAATGTTATTTAAAGGTTAGAAAGGGAAATTATAGAGGGATAAGGGTAAATTAGCCCAAATGGGGGATATGGGTAGAATTCAGAGGGGATTTTGGGGGAATTTGAAGGGTAATGAAGGGAAATAGAAATGGGGACAAGGGGGATAAAAATAGGAGCTAAGAGGGGGTGAAATAAGAGGAGAAAGGGGCCTTTAGGCATTTCCTCACAAACAGAGGGGCTTTATAATGGGACTCAGCAGAGGGGATTTTATCAAAGGACAAAGGCACAAACAGGCTTCAAGGATGATGTGTTTTCAGGGGAAATGCATTCCTTGAAGACTCAGGAACATCTTAGCCCCCTATTTTGCTTGAAAAAAGTTTTATAGGGGGGCTAACAGTGGCTCCACATGGGGATGGCTTCTTCTTGAAGGAGTCAGGAATCCATAAAATAAATCTTTGGTGTAGACCAGATGCCTGCCGCTTGACTCATTCATTTCTTTCTTTGATCAGTCGCCACAACCATGAAGACATCATATCAGCAGTACAATTCTTCCAAACAACGACCTACCCAGAATATAGTCCTAACATTTTTCTTCCGGGTGCACTTGGAATTGCAGACCCTTTACATCATTTATTTTTACAAAAATGAAAATAAACCTATTCTATTTCTACCCTTATTACTCCATGAGACCAGATTAGGCTGTTGGCCTCATAAGCTTCTCTACCTACACTACTACCTGCTAGGATTAGAATATCTAGCAGGTTTCTTCTCTACATTCTAAAACAAAAAAACTAGCTACATGCTAATAGACTGAGATTTATTGAGCTTTTCCTACCTACCCTACTCTAACTGGGAATCTTTGATGTTCTAGGTGATACAATAATGCCAATGCAGCCATTCAAGCAGTAACAAAAAAGGATATGAGCACTGGCTGCCTGTCAGAGATAACCACAGGGTGCTCTACGTGTGGTTCTTCAACACTGTGGTCACCATCAGTAGTGACCATTTCTGATGAATCTGGCCCGTGCAAAAGATCAATGCTGGAGTATCTGAGCACATTAGGGCCTCCATGTATTCTGCCACAGGATCAATGAGCATATGATGTACACTTTCTTCCTTGAGGCCTTCCATGATTGGTAGGTTGTCTTTGTCCTGGGCAGCTTCGACTATTGCTTCTTCTACTGCGTTCTCAAAGTGGCTCTTTAAAGCCCATTCTTCTTCTTCTTGCACATCGAACAGCAGTGCAATCTCTTCTTTTTTGGGAGGAGGGAGACTTTTCAAAAATTCTCTGGGGTCTCTGAACTGGTATGATTTCTCTTGTGAATTCAAAAGTTTGATCTCAGCTTCATGCCTTTCAACCACTAGCTCCAAGAATATTTTCCTGAGCACAGGTCCGCCCTTTACGCTAAGAGGAATGACCCCTGGAAGGTCCTCCACCTTATATTCTGCCAGGTCACTAGAAATTGTATCACAACACATTGCCATGAAATCTGGAAACATTTCTTCAAACCATTCAAGGTCTTCCATTAGTGACGTGGCTTGGTCTTTGGCATGGATGATGTTGTACTGTGACATGGTTTCCCAGTGGAGTCTTATGTAAAACCACAGATAATCAGTGGCATGCTGATCACCAGTGGAATACTTTATTGTTTAGGAACTGTGGAGTCACCAAGTGGATGATTTAAGATTTTACTGTCCACCATAGCGGTTTACCAAATCAAATATGACTGGTCTCGTCCCCAGTGGAGTCACCATTATGTTGGGGTTCCCATGTTTTGGCATATTTGGCAATACCAAAATATGAGACAACATCAAACCACTTTGGGGCCCTAGGATCTAGCCCTCCTGGACCCAGAGAGAGATCTCTCCAAATAGAGCAAGAATGATATATCTTTGAAAGCTCAAATTGAGATATTAGGCTAGGTATGAAGCACAAATGGGGGGTTTAAATGATTTGGTTGGTTGGTTGCTGGGTTGGTCATGAGATCATGGACTGAGAAAGTAATGGGAGGAAAAGGAACAAAAGAGCAGGATGCTTCAGCAAAAAGAATAGGTCAAAACTGTGCCATCCATTGGGCTATGGAGTCATGAAAGGAAATTACTTGCATCCACTAGCCAAGGCTTCCAAAGGGAAATTCATATAATACTAAAGGATCTTTTTAGATTAGATGGTGGGGTGGGACATTGAGGAGGAAAGTGAAAGAAGGAGAGTAACCCAATTTCTGTCTATAGATCAGGTCAGAGGTCATTTAACTCTAGACCTGCTTGGACATACTCTAAGGCAACTCTCAAAAAAGGGACGAAGGGGCTGCTTATAGATCGGACCAAAGGTCATTTAACTCCAGGTCTGCTTTAGCAACTCTAAGGGAAAAATAGAGATAAGTTTAACAGAAGGGATCTTAGAAAGCCCAGCTGGTCGCGCAAGGATCCTAGTGGACAGGGCTAACTCTAATCCCCAGTGTTCCCAAACCTTCCAGCTTAAACCCAACAAGAACATCTAAGAACCGATCCATCCAAATAATACATCAGAGAGCAGGAAATAACATCCACTACACTGGTTAAATTGACTAAAATCAATTCTCAGATAAACCATTTGGCAGGAAACATTAAAGGTCGAGAGAGCAGGAAACATAGGGCACCTAACAAGGGTGAATCCTATGTTATACTTCTGTTTCCTACCAGAAGAACATGAAACAGTATGAAAATGTGATATACAGAGTTAGAAAAACATCACCAATAGTAATAGACCAGGATCCTGTGAAATGTGCTTTGATTAATTGATGCAAAACCAGTCATGTACAATATAGCTCAATGGCTGTTACAGTCCAAAATTTCTCCTCCCAGCCTATTACATACAAACTACTCTGCTATTCCCTCCCAAGACTGTTCTAACAGTCAGAATGAATCCCTCTAACTGCAACGGCATCAGCCAACAACAACCTTTACAATATGTTCTCGGGAATTCTTATAGGAGAAGAGAGAAACAAAGGTAGATGAAAAATTAAATGGATCTCATTAAGACGGAATGGTGGGGGAAGCCGAGTCCATTCTACTTAATGGCGTTGTGCTGTAGTCTGTATATTGGTTGGAGACATTTTTCAGGTCGAGATTGACCTCTGATATGTTCTTTAAGTCCTTACGGCGGTCTAGAACTCTGAGTTGCCATTCTGGAATAAATGAACTGGATGGGAAAACTGCAAGGCCGCTCCATACCTCCATAGCTGCTGCCTGACTATCTTGAATGGGCTTCAGTCAGTGTAATTAATCATTTCAGGGCTCGAGGAGGCATGGAGATTTCTTGTAGGAAGGTGCACGTCTGGAGAAGAGTACTCTACTGACATTAAACATAGGTAAGCTTTTGACGGTGTGCTTAAATCTTCAAACTGTGCCTCGATTCTCTGACCATAGGATCATATTTGTTAATCTTCAATTAACCAGCCTGAATCCCTTCAAAAACCATCTCTGCTGCTTCGCTGGCAGCTGTAATAGCCTCTCTGTGCTATCTGCTCAATAAAATAAACCTGTTGTAAACCTGGGTAGTAGTGGTGGAGAAGTGCTTTGGAGGCCCGGAGGAACGGTGGTAGAACAGTGGGAACAATAGAAATAATGAGAAGTGGCAGAAGAAATGATTATAGTGTAAAGGCCCAAAGGTTTTCGCTTAAGTGAATCACAAAGGGAAACGAGGAAAAACAATGGAGCGGAGCCACGGATGTGGGACCCCGTGTGGGCGGAGGGCGATTTATTAAAGTTTAATGAAAAATGCGAAGGTTAAGACCTTGGCAGGAATGCAAAAGAATTGAATGAAATGCAATGAAAAGTGACGAGAATGATCATATGAGGTGGGACCCAAGATGAATCGCAAAATCTCAAATAGAGAAAGTGCGATGGGAGAAAATGCGACTAGCAGAAAATGCGATGGGGAAAGTGCGATGGGGAAAATGCGATGGGGAAAATGCGATGGGTGGAAAGTGCGATGGCGGCAAGTGCGACAGGCGATCGCATCGCAAATATTTTCGACGCGATCAGATCGCATCGCAAATATTTGCGATGGATCAATTGAATACATATAATGAAACTGTGATATGCGATAAGTGTGATCTGTGATGAGCGCCTTAAGAGGTAGCGCTCAGTCACAGCGCTCAGTTACGTGGGGACGGGGCTAGCGGAAAAGGGGCTAAGCCTTAGTATAAGGTCGGAAGTGGTTTTGGCCCATTCCAATGTGATTTAAAGGTTAGAAAGGGGAATGATAGAGGGATAAGGGTAAATTAGCCCAAAGGGGGTATATGTGTAGAATTCAAAGGGGATTTTGGGGGAATTTGAAGGGTAATGAAGGGAAATAGAAGGGGGGCAAGGGGGATAAAAATAGGAGCTAAGAGGGGGTGAAATAAGAGGGGAAAGGGGCCTTTAGGAATTTCCTCACAAACAGAGGGGCTTTATAATGGGAATCAGCAGAGGGGATTTTATCAAAGGAGAAAGGCACAAACAAGCTTCAAGGATGATGTTTTTTCAGGGGAAATGCATTCCTTGAAGACTCAGGAACATCTTAGCCCCCTATTTTTCTTGCCAAAAGTCTTATAGGGGGGCTAACAGTGGCTCCACATGGGGATGGCTTCTTCTTGAAGGAGTCAAGAATCCAGAAAATAAATCTTTGGTGTAGGCCAGATGCCTACCGCTTGACTCATTCATTTCTTTCTTTGATCAGCTGCCACAACCATGAGGACATCATATCAGCAGTACAATTCTTCCAAACAATGACCTACCTAGACTATAGTCCTAACATTTTTCTTCCGGGTGCGCTTGGACTTGCAGACCCTTTACATCATTTATTTTTACAAACAGGAAAATAAACCTATTCTATTTCTAACCTTATTACTCCATGAGACCAGATTAGGCTGTTGGCCTCATAAGCTTCTCTACCTACACTACTACCTGCTAGGATTAGACTGTCTAGCAGGTTTCTTCTCTACATTCTAAGACAGAAAACAACTAGCTACATGCTCATAGACTGAGCTTTATTTAGCTTTTCCTAGCTACCCTACTCTAACTGCGAATCTCTGATGTTCTAGGTGATACAATAATGCCAATTCAGCCAGTCAAGCAGTAACAAAAAGGGATATGAGCATTGGCTTCCTGTCAGAGATAACCACAGGGTGCTCTGCGTGTGGTTCTTCAACACTGTGGTCACCATCAGTAGTGACCATTTCTGATGAATCTGGCCCATGCTAAAGACCAATGCTGGAGTATCTGAGCACATCAGGGCCTCCATGTATTCTGCCACAGGATCAATGAGCATATGATGTACAATTTCTTCCTTGAGGCCTGCCATGATTGGTAGGCTGTCTTTGTCCTAGCCAGCTTCGACTATTTCTTCTTCTACTGTGTTCTCAAAGTGGCTCATTAAAGCCCATTCTTCTTGTTCTTGCACATCGAACAGCAGTGGAATCTCTTCTTTTTTGGGAGGAGGGAGACTTTTCAAAAATTCTCTGGGGTCTCTGAACTGGTATGATTTCTCTTGTGAATTAAAAAGTTCGATCTCAGCTTCATACCTTTCAACCACCAGCTCCAAGAAGATTTTCCTGAGCACGGGTCCGCCCTTTACGCTGAGAGGCATGACCCCTGGAAGGTCCTCCACCTTATATTCTGCCAGGTCACTAGAAATTATATGACAACACATTGCCATGAAATCTGGAAACATTTCTTCAAACCGTTCAGGGTCTTCCATTAGTGACGTGGCTTGGTCTTCGGCATGGATGATGTTGTACTGCGACATGGTTTCCCAATGGAGTCTTATGTAAAACCACAGATAATGAGTGGCCTGTTGATCACCAGTGGAATAATTTATCGTTTAGGAACTGTGGAGTCGCCAGGTGGATGATTTAAGATTTTACTGTTCACCACAGTGGTTTACCAAATCAAATTTGACTGGTCTCGTCCCCAGTGGAGTCGCCATTATGTTGGGGTTCCCATGTTTTGGTAGATTTGTCAATACCAAAAGATGAGACAACATCAAACCACTTTGGGGCCCTAGGATCTAGCCCTCCTGGACCCAGAGAGGGATCTCTCCAAATAGAGCAAGAATGATATATCTTTGAAAGCTCAAATTGAGATATTAGGCTGGGTATGAAGCACAAATGGGGGGTTTAAATGATTTGGTTGGTTGGTTGCTGGGTTGGTCATGAGATCATGGACTGAGAAAGTAATGGGAGGAAAAATAACAAAACAGCGGGATGCTTCAGCAAAAAGAATAGGTCAAAATTGTGCCATCCATTGGGCTATGGAGTCATGAAATGAAATTACTTGCATCCACTAGCCAAGGCTTCCAAAGGGAAAGTCATATAATACTAAAGGATCTTTTTAGATTAGATGGTGGGGTGGGACATTGAGGAGGAAAGTGAAAGAAGGAGAGTAACCCAATTTCTGTCTATAGATCAGGTCAGAGGTCATTTAACTCCAGACCTGCTTGGACATACTCTAAGGTAGCTCTCAAAAAAGGGACGAAGTGGCTGCTTATAGATCGGACCAGAGGTCATTTAACTCCAGGTCTGCTTTAGCAACTCCAAGGGAAAAATAAAGATAATTTTAACAGAAGGGATATTAGAAAGGCCAGCTGGTCGCGCAAGGATCCTAGTGGACAGGGCTAACTCTAATCCCCAGTGTTCCCAAACCTTCCATCTTAAACCCACCAAGAACATCTAAGAACCGATCCATCCAATTCATACATTAGAGAGCAGGCAATAACATCCACTACACTGGTTAAATTGACTGAAATCAATTCTCAGATAACACATTTGGCAGAAAAAATTAAAGGTAGGGAGAGCAGGAAACATAGGGCACCTAACAAGGGTGAATCCTATGTTATAATTCTGTTGCGTACCAGAAGAACATGAAACAGTATGAAAATGTGATATACAGAGTTAGAAAATCATCACCAATAGTAATAGACCAGGATCCTGTGAAATGTGCTTTGTTTAATTGATGCAAAACCAGTCATGTACAATATAGTTCAATGGTTGTTACAGTCCAAACTTTCTCCTCCCAGCCTATTACATACAAACTACTCTGCTATTTCCTCCCAAGACTGTTCTAACAGTCAGAATGAATCCCTCTAACTGCAACGACAGCAGCCAACAACAACCTTTACAATATGTTCTCGGGAATTCTTATAGGATAAGAGAGAAACACAGGTAGATGAACAATTAGATGGATCTCATTAAGACGGAATGGTGGGAGAAACCGAGTCCATTCTGCTTAATGGCATTGTGTTGTACTCTGTAGATTGGTTGGAGACGTTTTTCAGGTCAAGATTGACCTCTGATATGTTCTCTATGTCCTTACAGCGGTATGAAACTCTGCGTTTCCATTCTGGAATAAATGAACTAGATGGGAAAACTGCAAGGCCGCTCCATACCTCCATAACTGCTACCTGACTATCTTGAATGGGCTTCAGTCAGTGTAATTAATCATTTCAGGGCTCGAGGAGGCATGGAGATTTCTTGTAGGAAGGTGCACATCTGGAAAGGAGTACTCTACTGACATTAAACACAGGTAAGCTTTTGACGGTGTGCTTAAATCTTCAAACTGTGCCTTGATTCTCTGACCACGGGATCATATTTGTTAATCTTCAATTAAGTAGCCTGAATCCCTTCAAAAACCGTCTCTGCTGCTTCGCTGGCTGCTGTAATAGCCTCTCTGTGCTATCTGCTCAATAAAATAAACCTGTTGTAAACCTGGGTAGTAGTGGTGGAGAAGTGCTTTGGAGGCCTGGAGGAACGGTGGCAGAACAGTGGGAATGGCGGAAACAATGAGAAGTGGCAGAAGAAATGATTATAGTGTAAAGGCCCAAAGGTTTTCGCTTAAGTGAATCACAAAGGGAAACGAGGAAAAACAATGGAGCAGAGCCACGGATGTGGGACCCGGCGTGGGAAGTGGGTTTGGCCCATTCCAATGTGATTTAAAGGTTAGAAAGGGGAATGATAGATGGATAAGGGTAAATTAGCCCAAAGGGGTGATATGGGTAGAATTCAAAGGGGATTTTGGGGGAATTTGAAGGGTAATGAAGGGAAATAGAAGGGGGGACAAGGGGGATAAAAATAGGAGCAAAGAGGGGGTGAAATAAGAGGAGAAAGGGGCCTTTAGGTATTTCCTCACAAACAGAGGGGCTTTATAATGGGAATCAGCAGAGGGGATTTTATCAAACGACAAAGGCACAAACAGGCTTCAAGGATGATGTGTTTTCAGGAGAAATGCATTCCTTGAAGACTCAGGAACATCTTAGCCCCCTATTTTGCTTGCAAAAAGTTTTATAGGGGGGCTAACAGTGGCTCCACATGGGGATGGCTTCTTCTTGAAGGAGTCAAGAATTCAGAAAATAAATCTTTGGTGTAGGCGAGATGCCTACTGCTTGACTCATTCATTTCTTTCTTTGATCAACTGCCACAACCATGAAGACATCATATCAGCAGTACAATTCTTCCAAACAATGACCTACCTAGACTATAGTCCTAACATTTTTCTTCCGGGTGCACTTGGACTTGCAGACCCTTTACATCATTTATTTTTACAAACAGGAAAATAAATCTATTCTGTTTCTACCCTTATTACTCCATGAGACCAGATTAGGCTGTTGGCCTCATAAGCTTCTCTACCTACACTACTACCTGCTAGGATTAGACTATCTAGCAGGTTTCTTCTCTACATTCTAAGACAGAAAACAACTAGCTACATGCTCATAGACTGAGCTTTATTGAGATTTTCATACCTACCCTACTCTAACAGGGAATCTCTGATGTTCTAGGTGATACAATAATGCCAATGCAGCCAGTCAAGTAGTAACAAAAAAGGATATGAGCACTGGCTGCCTATCAGAGATAACCACAGGGTGCTCTACGTGTGGTTCTTCAACACTGTGGTCACCATCAGTAGTGACCATTTCCAATGAATCTGGCCCATGCTAAAGATCAATGCTAGAGTATCTGAGCACATCAGGGCCTCCATGTATTCTGCCACAGGATAAATGAGCATATGATGTACACTTTCTTCCTTGAGGCCTGCCATAATTGGTAGGTTGTCTTTGTCCTGGGCAACTTCGACTATTGCTTCTTCTACTATGTTCTTAAAGTGGCTCTTTAAAGCCCATTCTTCTTCTTCTTCCACATCGAACAACAGTGGAATCTCTTCTTTTTTGGGAGGAGGGAGACTTTTCAAAAATTCTCTGGGGTTTCTGAACTGGTATGATTTCTCTTGTGAATTCAAAAGTTCGATCTTAGCTTCATACCTTTCAACCACTAGCTCCAAGAAGATTTTCCTGAGCACGGGTCCGCCCTTTACACTGAGAGTAATGACCCCTGGAAGGTCCTCCACCTTATGTTATTCCAGGTCACTAAAAATTGTATCACGACACATTGCCATGAAATATGGAAACATTTCTTCAAACCGTTCAGGGTCTTCCATTAGTGACGTGGCTTGGTCTTCGGCATGGATGATGTTGTACTACGACATGGCTTCCCAGTGGAGTCTTATGTAAAACAACAGATAATCAGTGTCCTGCCAATCACCAGTGGAATACTTTATCGTTTAGGAACTGTGGAGTCGCCAAGTGGATGATTTAAGATTTTACTGTCCACCACAGTGGTTTACCAAATCAAAGCTGACTGGTCTCGTCCCCAGTGGAGTCGCCATTATGTTGGGGTTTCGATGTTTTGGTAGATTTGGAAATACTAAAAGATGAGACAACATCAAACCACTTTGGGGCCCTAGGATCTAGCCCTCTTGGACCCGGAGAGGGATCTCTCCAAATAGATCAAAGAATGATGTCTCTTTGAAGCTCAAAAATGAGATGTTAGGCTAGTTATGAAGCACAGAAGGGGGGTTTTAAAATGATTTGATTGAAGGGTTGCTGGGTTGAGTTAGGGGATCACGGACTGGGAAAGCAATGTGAGGAAAGGAACAAAACAGAAGGCTGTTTCAGCAGGGAGAATGAGCCAAGATAGTGCCATCCATTGGGCTATGGAGTCATGATAGGAAAATTACTTGCATCCACTAGCCAAGGCTTCCAAAGGGCAAGTCATCTATACTAAAGGATATTTTTAGTTAGATGATGGGATGGTTTCTTGAGGGAGGGAAATGAAAGAAATAACCCAGTTGTCTAGATCGGAGTCGGAAGATCATTTAACCTCAGGACTGCCAGCAGGACTCACTCTGAACATCTCTCAAAGAAGCCAAAGGTGCTTCTCAGATGGACAGGAGGTGTATTCCAACTCCAGATGCTGCCCAGCTCAGGAGCAATGAAGGTTGGAGGGATATAGAAAGGAGCAGTGGTGGCTGAGAATCCTAGTGGACAGGGCTAACTCTAATCCCCAGTGTTCCCAAACCTTCCAGCTTAAACCCAACAAGAACATCTAAGAACCGATCCATCCAATTCATACATCAGAGAGCAGGAAATAACATCCACTACACTGCTTAAATTGACTGAAATCAATTATGAGATAACACATTTGGCAGAAAACATTAAAGGTAGGGAGATCAGGAAACATAGTGCACCTAACAAGGGTGAATCCTATGTTATACTTCTTTTGCCTACCAAAAGAACATGAAACAGTATGAAAATGTGATATACAAAGTTAGAAAAACATCACCAATAGTAATAGACCAGGATCCTGTGAAATGTGCTTTGATTAATTGATGCAAAACCAGTCATGTACAATATAGCTCAATGGCTATTACAGTCCAAACTTTCTCCTCCCAGCCTATTACATACAAACTACTTTGTTGTTCCCTCCCAAGACTGTTCTAACAGTCAGAATGAATCCCTCTAACTGCAACGGCAGCAGCCAACAACAACCTTTACAATATGTTCTCGGGAATTCTTATAGGAGAAGAGAGAAACAAAGGTAGATGAACAATTAAATGGATCTCATTAGGACGGAATGGTGGGGGAAACCTAGTCCATTCTGCTTAATGGCATTGTGCTGTACTCTGTAGATTGGTTGGAGACATTTTTCAGGTCTAGATTGACCTCTGATATGTTCTTTAAGTCCTTACGGTGGTCTGGAAATCTGCGTTGCCATTCTGGAATAAATGAACTGGCTGGGAAAACTACAAGGCTGCTCCATACCTCCATAACTGCTAGCTGACTGTCTTGAATGGGCTTTAGTCAGTGTAATTAATCGTTTCAGGGCTCGAGGAGGCATGGAGATTTCTTGTAGGAAGGTGCACGTCTGGAGAAGAGTACTCTACTGACATTAAACATAGGTAAGCTTTTGACGGTGTGCTTAAATCTTCAAACTGTGCCTCGATTCTCTGACCACGGGATCATATTTGTTAATCTTCAATTAACCAGCCTGAATCCCTTCAAAAACCGTCTCTGCTGCTTCGCTGGCGGTTATAATAGCCTCTCTGTCCTATCTGCTCAATAAAATAAACCTGTTGTAAACCTGGGTAGTAGTGGTGGAGAAGTGCTTTAGAGGCCCGAAGGAATGGTGGCAGAACAATGGGAACGGCGGAAATAATGAGAAGGGGCAAAAGAAATGATTATAGTGTAAAGGCCCAAAGGTTTTTGCTTAAGTGAATCACAAAGGGAAACGGGGAAAAACAATGGAGCGGAGCCACGGATGTTGGACCCGGTGTGGGTGGAGGGCAATTTATTAAAGTTTAATGAAAAATACGAAGGTTAAGACTTTGGCGGGAATGCAAAGGAATTGAATGAAATGCAATGAAAAGTGACGGGAATGATCGTATGAGGTGGGACCCAATATGAATCGCAAAATCGCAAATAGAGAAAGTGCGATGGGAGAAAATGCGACTGGCAGAAAATGCGATGGGGAAAGTGCGATGGGGAAAATGTGATAGGCGGAAAGTGCGATGGGGAAAATGCGATGGGAAAAATGCGATGGAAGGAAAGTGCGATGGCGGCAAGTGCGACGGGCGATCGCATCGCAAATATTTGCGACGCGATCAAATCGCATCGCAAATATTTTTGATGGATCAATCGAATACATATAATGAAACTGCAATATGCGATAAGTGCGATCTGCGATGAGCACCTTAAGAGGCAGCGCTCAGTCACAACGCTCAGTTACGTGGGGACGAGGCTGGCGGAAAAGGGGCTAAGCCTTAGTATAAGGTCGGAAGTGGGTTTGGCCCATTCCAATGTTATTTAAAGGTTAGAAAGGGGAATGATAGAGGGATAAGGGTAAATTAGCCCAAAGGAGGAATATGGGTAGAATTCAAAGGGGATTTTGGGGGAATTTGAAGGGTAATGAAGGGAAATAGAAGGGGGGACAAGGGGGATAAAAATAGAAGCTAAGAGGGGGTGAAATAAGAGGAGAAAGGGGCCTTTAGGAATTTCCTCACAAACAGAGGGGCTTTATAATGGGAATCAGTAGAGGGGATTTTATCAAAGGACAAAGGCATAAAGAAGCTTCAAGGATGATGTGTTTTCAGGGGAAATGCATTCCTTGAAGACTCAGGAACATCTTAGCCCCCTATTTTTCTTGCCAAAAGTTTTATAGGGGGGCTAATAGTGGCTCCACATGGGGATGGCTTCTTCTTGATGGAGTCAAGAATCCAGAAAATAAATCTTTGGTGTAGGCCAGATGCCTGCCGCTTGACTCATTCATTTCTTTCTTTGATCAGCTGCCACAACCATGAAGACATCATATCAGCAGTACAATTCTTCCAAACAACGACCTACCCAGACTATAGTCCTAACATTTTTATTCCGGGTGCATTTGGACTTGCAGACCCTTTACATCATTTATTTTTACAAACAGGAAAATAAACCTATTCTATTTCTACCCTTATTACTCCATGAGACCAGATTAGGCTGTTGGCCTCATAATCTTCTCTACCTACACTACTACCTGCTAGGATTAGACTGTCTAGCAGGTTTCTTCTCTACATTCTAAGACAGAAAAAAACTAGCTACATGCTCATAGACTGAGCTTTATTGAGATTTTCCTACCTACCCTACTCTAACTGGGAATCTCTGATGTTCTAGGTGATACAATAATGCCAATGCAGCCAGTCAAGCAGTAACAAAAAAAGATATGAGCACTGGTTTCCTGTCAGAGATAACCACAGGGTGCTCTGCGTGTGGTTCTTCAACACTGTGGTCACCATCAGTAGTGACCATTTCCGATGAATCTGGCCCGTGCTAAAGATCAATGCTGGAGTATCTGAGCACATCAGGGCCTCCATGTATTCTGCCATAGGATCAATGAGCATATGATGTACACTTTCTTCCTTGAGGCCTGCCATGATTGGTAGGTTGTCTCTATCCTGGGCAGCTTCGACTATTGCTTCTTCTACTGCGTTCTCAAAGTGGCTCTTTAAAGCCCATTCTTCTTCTTCTTGCACATCGAACAACAGTGGAATCTCTTCTTTTTTGGGAGGACGGAGACTTTTCAAAAATTCTCTGGGGTCTCTGAACTGGTATGATTTCTCTTGTGAATTCAAAAGTTTTATCTCAGCTTCATACCTTTCAACCACTAGCTCCAAGAAGATTTTCCTGAGCACGGGTCCGCCCTTTACGCTGAGAGGAATGACCCCTGGAAGGTCCTCCACCTTATATTCTGCCAGGTCACTAGAAATTGTATCACGACACATTGCCATGAAATCTAGAAACATTTCCTCAAACCGTTCAGGGTCTTCCATTAGTGACGTGGCTTGGTCTTCGGCATGGATGATGTTGTACTGCGACATGGTTTCCCAGTGGAGTCTTATGTAAAACCAAAGATAATCAGTGGCCTTCTGATCACCAGTAGAATACTTTATCGTTTAGGAACTGTGGAGTCGCCAGGTGGATGATTTAAGATTTTACTGTCCACCACAGTGGTTTACCAAATCAAAGTTGATTGGTCGCATCCCCAGTGGAGTCGCCATTATGTTGGGTTTCCCATGTTTTGGCAGATTTGGCAATACCAGAAGATGAGACAACATCAAACCACTTTGGGGCCCTAGGATCTAGCCCTCCTGGACCCGGAGAGGGATCTCTCCAAATAGAGAAAAAATGATATATCTTTGAAAAATCAAATTGAGATATTAGGCTACGTATGAAGCACAAATGGGGGGTTTAAATGATTTGGTTGGTTGGTTGCTGAGTTGGTCATGAGATCATGGACTGAGAAAGTAATGGGAGGAAAAGGAATAAAACAGCGGGATGCTTCAGCAAAAATAATAGGTCAAAATTGTGCCATCCATTGGGATATGGAGTCATGAAAGGAAATTACTTGCATCCACTATCCAAGGCTTCCAAAGGGAAAGTCATATAATACTAAAGGATCTTTTTAGATTAGATGGTGGGGTGGGACATTGAGGAGGAAAGTGAAAGAAGGAGAGTAACCCAATTTCTGTCTATAGATCAGGTCAGAGGTCATTTAACTCCAGACCTGCTTGGACATACTCTAAGGCAACTCTCAAAAAAGGGACGAAGTGGCTGCTTATAGATCGGACCAGAGGTCATTTAACTCCAGGTCTGCTTTAGCAACTCCAAGGGAAAAACAGAGATAAGTTTAACAGAAGGGATCTTAGAAAGGCCAGCTGGTCGCGCAAGGATCCTAGTGGATAGGGCTAACTCTAATCCCCAGTGTTCCCAAACCTTCCAGCTTAAACCCAACAAGCACATCTAAGAACCAATCCATCCAATTCATACATCAGAGAGCAGGCAATAACATCCACTACACTGGTTAAATTGACTGAAATCAATTCTCAGATAACACATTTGGCAGAAAACATTAAAGGTAGGGAGAGCAGGAAACATAGGGCACCTAACAAGGGTGAATCCTATGTTATACTTCTGTTGCCTACCAGAAGAACATGAAACAGTATGAAAATGTAATATACAGAGTTAGAAAAACATCACCAATGGTAATAGACCAGGATCCTGTGAAATGTTCTTTGATTAATTGATGCAAAACCAGCCATGTACAATATAGCTCAATGGCTGTTACAGTCCAAACTTTCTCCTCCCAGCCTATTACATACAAACTTCTCTGCTATTCCCTCCCAAGATTGTTCTAACAGTGAGAATGAATCCCTCTAACTGCAACGGCAGCAGCCAAAAAAAACCTTTACAATATGTTCTCGGGAATTCTTATAGGAGAAGAGAGAAACATAGGTAGATGAACAATTAAATGGATCTCATTAAGACGGAATGGCGGGGGAAACTGAGTCCATTCTGCTTAATGGCATTGTGCTGTACTCTGTAGATTGGTTGGAGACGTTTTTTAGGTCGAGACTGACCTCTGATATGTTCTTTAAGTCCTTACGACGGTCTGGAACTTTGCGTTGCCATTCTGGAATAAATGAACTGGATGGGAAAACTACAAGGCCGCTCCATACCTCCATAACTACTGCCTGACTATCTTGAATGGGCTTCAGTCAGTGTAATTAATCGTTTCAGGGCTTGAGGAGGCATGGATATTTCTTGTAGGAAGGTGCATGTCTGGAGAAGAGTACTCTACTGACATTAAACATAGGTAAGCTTTTGACGGTGTGCTTAAATCTTCAAAATATGCCTCGATTCTCTGACCACGGGATCATATTTGTTAATCTTCAATTAACCAGCCTGAATCCCTTCAAAAACCGTCTCTGCTGCTTCGCTGGCAGCTGCAATACCCTCTCTGTGCTATCTTCTCAATAAAATAAACCTGTTGTAAACCTGGGTAGTAGTGGTGGAGAAGTGCTTTGGAGGCCCGAAGGAATGGTGGCAGAACAGTGGGAACGGCGGAAACAATGAGAAGTGGCGGAAGAAATGATTATAGTGTAAAGGCCCAAAGGTTTTCTCTTAAGTGAATCACAAAGGGAAACGGGGAAAAACAATGGAGTGGAGCCACGGATGTGGGACCCAGCGTGGGCGGAGGGCGATTTAGTAAAGTTTAATGAAAAATGCGAAGGTTATGACTTTGGTGGGAATGCAAAGGAATTGAATTAAATGCAATGAAAAGTGACGGGAATGATTGTATGAGGTGGGACCCAAGATGAATCGCAAAATCGCAAATAGAGAAAGTGCGATGGGAGAAAATGCGACTGGCGGAAAATGCGATGGGGAAAGTGCGATGGGGAAAATGTGATGGGTGGAAAGTGCGATGGGTAAAATCCGATGGGGAAAATGCGATGGGCGGAAAGTGCGATGGAAGCAAGTGCGACGGGTGATCGCATCGCAAACATTTGCGACGCGATCAGATCGCATCGCAAATATTTTCGATGGATCAATCAAATACATATAATGAAACTGCGATATGCGATAAGTGCGATCTGCGATGAGCGCCTTAAGAGGCAACGCTCAGTCACAGTTCTCAGTTACGTGGGGACGGGGCTGGCAGAAAAGGGGCTAAGCCTTAGTATAAGGTCGGAAGTGGGTTTGGCCCATTCCAATGTTATTTAAAGGTTAGAAAGGGGAACGATAGAGGGATAAGGGTAAATTAGCCCAAAAGGGGGATATGGGTAGAATTCAAAGGGGATTTTGGGTGAATTTGAAGGGTAATGAAGGGAAATAGAAGGGGGGACAAGGGGGATAAAAATAGGAGCTAAGAGGGGGTGAAATAAGAGGAGAAAGGGGCCTTTAGGCATTTCCTCACAAATAGAGGGGCTTTATAATGGGAATCAGCAGAGGGGATTTTATCAAAGGACAAAGGCACAAAGAGCCTTCAAGGATGATGTGTTTTCAGGGGAAATGCATTCCTTGAAGACTCGGGAACATCTTAGCCCCCTATTTTTCTTGCCAAAATTTTTATAGGGGGGCTAACAACATCTAAGATTCAACATATTCAGTTTGAAACTAGTTAAAATACTGATGATATTATAGATGAACAAGTTTCAGATGCAGATCATGAACAAGTTTCAGAGGAAAATCATGAACATGTTTCAGATGCAGATCATGAAGAAGTTCCTACAAATAATAACCAAAAAATTGTGGAAGAACCAAAAACATCTTTAAGGAGGTCCAAAAGAATCAGACATCCTCCTAAAAGGTATGATGATTATTTTACTTCAGTTGCTTTAACCACTAATGATGATGAGCCTTTGTGCTATCAGGAAGCTGTAGAAGGTTCTAATAGTTATAAGCGGAAAGAAGCTATGAAGGATGAGATGAAGGCATTACACAAGAATGCCATATGGGATCTGGTAGAACTTCCTAAAGACAGAAAAATTGTGGGATGTAAATGGGTTTACAAATTGAAAAGGGGTGTTGATGATAAATAAGGCAAGTACAAAGCGAGGCTGGTTGCGAAAGGTTTTTCTTAGAAAGCAGGAATTGACTTTCATGAGATATTTTCACCAGTTGTAAAAATTGTTTCAATTTGGATTGTGTTAGCATTAGTTTCTTTACTTGATTTATAATTACAACAAATAGATGTTCAAACTGCATTTTTACATGGAGATTTAGAAGAGGAGATTTACATGGAACAAACGGAAGGGTTTGTTCAAAATCACAACAAGAAATTTGTCTACAGGATCAAGAAATCATTGTATGGTCTGAAGTAATCACCTTGACAATGGTACAAGAAATTTGATTCTTTCATGATGACTCAAAATTATATAAGAAGTGAATATGATCATTGTGTTTACTTTAAGAAATTAAGTAATGGCATGTTCATTATCTTAGTGTTACATGTTGACGATATTCTTTTAGCAAGCAAAAGCATAACAGAGATCAATAGGTTAAAGGCTCAGATGGATAGGATGTTTGATATGAAAGATCTAGGAGCAACAAGATAGATTTTGGGCATGGAGATTTTCAGAGACAAGAGCAATGGTAAGCTGTGGTTATCACAATAGAAGTATATTGAGAAAATACTCTTGAGGTTTGGTACAAACAATGTGAAACCAGTTTCAGTCCCTTTAGCTTCCCATTTTAAGCTTTCTTCAAGTTTATGTCCTAACACAAACGAAGAAAAGGAACATATGTCTCAAATTCCATATGCCAATGTAGTAGGTTGTTTGATGTATGCGATGGTTTGTACATGACCAGATATTTCACATGCAGTTGGAGTTGTCAGCAGGTATATGGAAAATCCAGGAAAAGAACACTGGTCAGCAGTGAAATGGGTGCTTCGATATCTAAGAGGCACAAGTGATTGTTGTATTACTTATAACAGAAGTAGTGAATTTGTTTGTAGATATGATGATTCCGATTTTGCAGGTGATTTGGATAAGAGGAGGTCAACTTCAGGATATGCCTTTACTCTTGCAGGTGGAGCTATAAGCTAGATGTCAAAGCTACAAAACATTGTTGCTTTATCCATTACAGAAGTAGAATACATAGCTGCTTCAAATGCTTGCAAAGAAGCGGTTTGGTTGAAAGGTTTGTTAGGTGAGTTTGGCAGGTTGCAAGACAACATCAAGTTATTTTGTGATAGTCAAAGTGCAATTCACTTGGCTAAAAATCTAGCCTATCATAGTAAATCAAAGCATATACCTATCAAGTACCATTTTGTAAGACAAGTTATCACTGAACTGGGAGTCTCTCTTGAAAAAGTGCATACAAAGGAAAAATGTGTAGAAATGTTCATGAAACCAGTTTTATTACAGAAGCTACGATGGTGTCTAGCTTCTCTTGGCTTGCAAAAAAGATAAAAATAATAATGGAACAACGTATCAGGCTAATTGTTGTCAAGGTGGAGATTTTTGAGATTTCTTTTATTAAATTTGGAGAAAATCTCATGAATATGACAACAATAGGATTTTTTGCTAAATTGAATCCATCTAATCCTGATGTGGAGTTATTGCATCCTATTTTGTTGTAATTGAATTTATGATTCAGTTTCTACTCCCAGCTATAAAATGTAAGCCCGTAGAGGAAAATTAGTATGAGGGATGTGAGGTGAGTGGAAGAGAAGTGTAGATGAGAAACTATGTTGTTGTAATTCTCCAGTTGATGAATGAGATTGCCGATGCCTCTGTTTGGTCGACGTAACCCAAATTGGTTGGGTGAACCACGTTAAATCTGTTGTCTCTCATGTTTTATGATGTGTGTACTTGATTGTTTATTTAATTTTTTTCGCTTCTTAACTCTAACAACCATAACTATAATAGAACCCCTAGCCACTTCCTCTCCTATCAAGTGTATCTATAAATATACCATCTATGCTTGTGTGATCACTGTCTGACATGTGACCAACATGAGACATGATATCATATGCCCCATTAGTCTTGTGCTCCTAACCATAATTGATCTGTGGTTTTACTTGTCTCTGTAAGTCTAAAAAACTTTGAAGGATATCTACATTGACTTGTATTATTTTTTGTAGTGTCGGATTTATTCTAACCACAAGATTCGGTGGAGAGGATAAAATACATGTATTCTCCAATACCCAGAATCATTTATGGAAATTCCACCTAGAAATGACTTAATTAGATTTATTAATTAGTTTTTAATGTTTCCCAAGTATAAAATTAAGAAATATGATTAATTAATCATAATTAACTAAGTCATGGTGTGAATGTTATAGATACTCACACGGATTTACAGGGAAATAATTTGGGCAATCTATTATGTTTTAATCTTGGTCATTGGTGCTCCAATATAATATTATAATAAGAAGTCGATGGATTGATGGAGAATACACTAGTGAAATTATGCATTTGCCCAAGCAGATCAATTTTCTCAGTGTCTGAAGTTCAAGAAAGGAGATAGAGCCATAGGATGAGTAGCAGGTGAGAGAGAGTGTGTATCAGCAGAGGTCTGGGAAGTGCTGAATGAATCTAGGAAGAAGCAGCACGAGGATAGACATAGACCACTATAGATATGTCTAGTCACTGCATAGAGAGTGATACATAGGCACTAGTGTATGGGAATAGGGTCCATCTCTGGGTCAAAGAGTCACTGTGGAGAGTGAAAAATTTGTAACTAAATTTATCTTAGTATTTTTCATCTGTTTTGGTTGTCCAAATTTTGGTGCTTGAATTGTTGTTGAATATTAATAAATAAACCCTCATATGTTGCACTGGTTTTCTGAGCATTGGGTTTTTCTGGGGACAATTCTCAAAAAAATAACTTTGTCAATTTTTATATGTGTGTGCTAGAGTTCCTTTATTCACAACATTTTATTTTTCGAAGAAATTTAGGGTGAAAAATTCAACAATAAATTTATTTGATATTTTCTGTAGAAAATAAACTATAAATTAACTTGTTATTTAAAAGAACATTTTTTTCATTTATTGAAATAGATGAAATTTTCACACGGTATCAGAGCTTAGATGATCAACTAGAGATCTAAATAACAAGAAAAATAAGAGGGTCGCTACTTAGCGTAAGTAGCATTTTAAATTCCCCAGAGGAAGCACAGTTCCTTGGCCATGAGGGTCAAGATTCTTGAGGAAAAATCGATATCTCTGAGAGAGCAACAAAGAAATATGGTTTCTCCACTTCGAGGATTATCAGAGGCAGAAGGAGCAACCATTTTTTTTGCCATAGCATATCTCTTGTTGGACGAAGTAATTTGGCAGCAGAAAAATTAGTGTTGCTAGGGAAAGAGAAATGAGTTTGCATGCTCGGCAGGTTCAACATAACCTGGTATATGGTATATTGATAGTGGAGCTTCAGCTCATATGACAAGAGTTAGATAATATTTCTCTAGCTATCAAGAGGATAATATGGACTTCCATATCACTATGGGAAGAAAAACTAAATGTACTCCAGTAGGGAAAGGCACCATAGAGTTTCAGGAGGAAATAAGAACAAGCACCAACACTACTAATGTTATTTCATGTGTCAGGATTGGGTATGAACTTAATTTCAGTTTCCCAGTTATAGGACAAGGGGTACGATGTAAAATTCGTAGTGAAAAAAGTCTATGTCAAAAAATCTAGCTAGAAGAAGGTGTAACATATTGGAGCTCTGAGAAACAGGTTATACATGTTCCAACTTGACTCTCTAATGGCACTGATAGGCAGTGATAGTAGAAATTGGAAATATTTGAACGAAATATGGCATGGGAGGATTGGACATTTACACCATGGAGAACTTAGGATGCTCATAGAAGCTATAACAGAAGTTCCAGTTCTTAGTAGAAAGCATGATGATGTGGATAGAGGATGTGTACTTGGGAAATACGCAAAGGAAAAATCTCTAAGAAGTGACAGCAAAGAAAATGACATGTTAGGACTAATACACTTAGATATTTGTAGCCCTATGTCGATTAGAGCTCTTAGTGGTGGTGAATACTTCATCACCTTTATTGATGATCATTCCAGGAACACCTAGATCTATTTCTTAAAGAACAAAGATGAGGTCTTTGATCGGTTTAAATATTTCAAGGCTCTCATAGAGAATGCGATCGGGAAAAATATGAAGGTGGTACATTGAGATAATGGTTGAGAATACATTGATAAATACTTCATATACTTTTGTTCAAAGGAAGGAATTAAAAGAGAATGGACAACTCCATATAACCCTCAACAGGATGGAGTAGTGGAGAAAAATAACATAACAATAGTTGGGGCTACAAAAGCTATGTTATATGATATAGATTTTCCTATATGTTTATGGGTAGAGGCATTAAACACAACAATGTACGTTAAAAACAGTACACTTGATAGAGATTTCTGTAATAAAATTCCATAGGGATTCTTCATAGGATAGAATCCTAATGTGAGTCACTTGAGGATTTTTGGGAGTGTTTCTTATTGACATGCATGAGATGAAAAGCGCAATTGATTGGATCAGAATATAGATAAGGGGTTCCTCGTGGGGTATAGCAAGACCTTAAATGCCTACATGATCTACATTCCTAGTAGTAGGAAGATTGTAGTGAGACGAGATGTAAATTTCATGGAAGATAGAACTTTCATGGGATCCCGAGAGATTCTTGCAAGTGATCAGTAAGTAGAAGTTTTTTTAGTCCAATAATAGGGACAACAAGTGGGACTAGTAGGAGGAAAGTCACAGGGATCGATTACAGTGACTAGTACTAGTATCTCCTCAGGGGTAGGAGATCTAAGTAGATATTAGGAGACGGAGAAATGAGAATAGGAGGAGGAATTGAATGAACCTCCCACCACCAGTGGTAGAGACAATAGGGAAGAGTTTCATTCCTTTAGGGACGGATAAGAGTTTTTCGTAGCTCGTAGGATAGACAAGAGACAACGTAGGCAACTTGACATATGTCAAGTTTTGGTAGCTCAGGTTGCAAAACCCTCTAGCTTTCATGAAGCCACACAAAATTAGGTGTGGATGGATGCCATGGTAGAAAGGTATAGTTATATCATATGAAATGACATTTGGAATGTATTTCTGAGGCTAGAAGACAGATCAGTTTTAGGTTCCAGATGGATCTACAAGATCAAGTACATTGCCAATGGTAATTTTCAGAAGTACAAGGCTATATTCATGGAAAATGGGTATGGATAGAATGAAGGGATAAACTATGAGGAGGCCTTCTCCCTAGTTACTAGATATACCTTTGTCAGATCTATTATATTCCTAGCAGCATAGATGGGATGGGAGGTTCACTAGATGGATTTCAAGATAACATTTTAGAATAGGGTGAGAGAAGAAGAGGTGTATATAGAGCATTATCAAGGGTTAAAAACTCATGAGAATTGCACTAATGTATGCAAATTGAGTAAATCCCTATATGGGCTGAAGCAGGCACCCAGGGCATGCTATGGTCGAATTGAAAGTTACTTGCAGTAGTTGGGATTTGTCAAGAGTGATGCAAATCTCAATCTCTACTATTTGATGGTGGAGAATGACCCTCTCATTTTTTTGTGTCTAGATGATCTATTTTTGATAGGATCATGAGGGCTCATAAAGGACTACAAAAGGAACCTTGAAGAAGAATTTGACATGAAGGATATGGGGTTGATGCTCTATTTTCTAGGATTGGAGGTGTGGTAGAAAAATGGGGAGATCTTCCTTGGGCAAGGGAGATATGCTACAAATATTCTTAAGAGGTTAAGAATGAAATATTATGACCCATGGAGACACCAATGATCACCAATTGGAAAAATATATATGCATCAAGGGACAAGGAAGTTGACCCCGCCTTGTACAAGCACCTTATTGGGTTGCTCATGTATCTGGTTAACACTAGGAAAGACATATGTTTCACTCTCAATACCCTTAGCCAAGTCATGGTAGACCTGAAAAGGGTAGATTGGGAAACAACAAGTCACATTCTTAGATATGTGTGTGGAATGATCGGGTATGGGTTGAAATATACTCGATGAGATGACATCAGATTATGCATGTTCACAGATGCAGATTGGGAAGGAAGTTTAGAGGAAAGAAAAATTACCTCAGGGTACTGCTTCATTGTTGGATCAGGGATGGTATCTTGGTGTAGCAGGAAGTAGAATTCAATAGCATTGAGCTCAACAGAAACATAATATATGTTGGCCCAGATAGCTAGGTGCAAAGCTATATGGCTTAGGAAGTTTCTCATGAGCTCTTTTAGGAAGAAGGTAAGAGCGACCAATGTCTACTATGATAATCAGAGTTGCATAAAGCTATATGAGAATCCATTTTTTCATGAAATGTATAAACACATACACATCATATGTCATTTAATCAGAGATTGTTAACAGTGTGGGGCAATCCAACTCCAGTATGTTCCCACAAGAGATAAGGTAGCTGATATACTCATGAAAGATCTAGAGAGAGCTAAGTTCATCCAGTTCATGGAACATATCGGTATGGTGAAGAACCCATTTCAGTAGCAGAGACAAATATTTCTTAGTTGTAGCACCAATAGATGAGAGGGAGTTGCAGTGGTTGGTAGCAGTTCGGCAGGGTCAACAGCAAAACAAATGAAACTCATATTAGAGTTCCATAGTGGTTGGTGGGTATTATGGCAAAAAATCGACAACATGATAGGAGATAGTGAGAATACAATGTGTTGTGGCAGCACCTGTAGCACTAGAACAATTTCCTCGCTAATAGGGAGTGTTATCTTTTTTAGCATTAGATGTGTTCTGGGCACACAATTTTGTGGAGAGGATAGAATACATGTATTTTCCAATACCCAGAAAAAGCTTCTAGAAATTCCACCTAGAAATGACTTAATTAGATTTATTAATCAGTTTTAATACTTCCTAAGTCTAAACTTAGGAAATATGATTAATTAATTCATGGTGTGAATTCTCTATAAAACCACACGGGTCGATAGGGAAATAATATGGGTTTTCAATTATGTTTTAATCTTGGTCGTTGGTTATCAAACAGAAGATTATAAGAGGAAGTTGATGGATAGATGGATAATACACCATTCCAATTACTCAATTTCCTAGGAAGATCGATTTTCTTAGTGGATGAATTTCTTTAGAGGAGATAGACCTAGAGGGTGAGTAGTAGGTGAGAGAGAGAGGGTGTCAACAGAGGTCTGGGAAGTGTTGAAAAAATTGAGGAAGAGGCAGTATGAGGAGAGACACATTCCAATAGAGCTATGTGCATTCACTACGCAAAGAGTGATGTAGAGGCATCAGCATATGGGCAAAGGATCCATCTCGGGATCAGGGAGTTGTTGTGGAGAGTGAGAAATTTGTCACTAAATTTCTCTTAGTATTTTTCCTTTGTTTTGGTTTTCTGAATTCTTGTACTTGAATCATTGTCCAAGATTAATAAATAAACCCTCATCTGCTACATTGGTTTTCCCACATTGGGTTTTTCTGGGGACAATTGTTCAAAAATAATTGTGTCAATATTTTTATGTGTGCTAGAGTTTCTCTATTTTCAGAATTTTATTTTCCGTAGTAATTTAGTGTGAAAATTGCAATAGTAAATTTATTTGATATTTGTCGTAGAAAATAAACTGAAAAAGTAACTTGTCAGTTAGAAGAATATTTTTTTAGTTATTTCAATAGATGAAATTTTCACAACTTCTACTTGCTTCTCCTGTGCCCTAGAAAATCTTTACTGTGACTGAATGATCATGTCATTATCTTCCTTGTTACTTTTGATATCTACCTTTAAACTACTTAAATTATATGTTATGTTAGGAGAGTACTCATCTCTTTGTTGCTCATCTAATATTTAAGGAGAGTATCATGAACTGTTGTCCACCATTATTCTTATAATATTTGATTTTATACTTCTTGAAAACATACCATTTCAGATAAACCAAATATAAATATAATCAACATACCTTGATGAAGTCCAGGGGATACTACCTCGTATGAAAAATGCATCCATATTAGCACGATACATGTATATACATAATCATATTAATATATCAACATCATGCAGGTTAACACAAACTTAAAACTATGACCTCATATACAACAACCATCACCATGAAAATGCATGCATAACAACTACATTCCACCTATCTAGTCCAAGTATTGAACATGGGAGCTCTGATACCAATCCATAACCACTCCTCCCACATTTACCCAATTTCATGAGTCTACTAGGGTAAATATGAGATGAAGAGTTACTATGACATGACATGACATCCAAGATTTAGTTAAGGAACTAGAACCAATAGAAACACAATGTACAAACCTTTTATAACAACAACAACACCCCAAGGAGGTAACCCAACATTTCATGCCTCTTACCCCTAGGTCACACTGACACTTTGACCTTTTTGAGCCATATTCGTAGGCATAACAGTGCATGATAGTGGCCAGGAGTCTATATCCATAGGAATAACACTACATTTCAGCAGCTAGGGCCCCAAATACTCAGTTCTGTGCCAGCTGCCCCAGTATTTGAGCCAGCTATTCAGGCCTAGAATCGCGTGCTTTGCCTATAACATCATGAAAAGTTTGGAGATGATAAATAAAAAAATAAAATTATACAAAAGCAATCACATCAATAAGAACTCATATGGACCCCTCTTATCCAGGATAGGAATTTTTTCAAACATGTCACAAACATTGAACAATAGGTGTAAACAATAGATCTAAAGATAGGGGTCTCATACTTATCTATGAATCACTAAGAAGCATTGCTCCCCTACATAATTAACTATAATACAATCTATTTGATGATAGATACATTTTGTATTCATTTACAAGTAAAAACACATGGAGAGCCATACATCATCACTATAAATACATTCTTATAACCATCATTATAAAAACATAAATACCATGGATACATCAACAATAGAATCCACATATAAACTAGTACATTTATAACTCAAATACCAAAGGAATTATCCCTTCATTAATGAATGTAGAAACCAACTGGGGATGGTACTTCCACATTCCACCCGACCATAGATTGGTTGAGCCAAATCTCTCTTTGGCTAATCATTCCATGCCATATTCCAAGCATGAATGTTGGATCTCATCAAACACATCAATCAAAACCAAGTCAAGGCTTCCATAGGCCAAACCATTTCAACCCTCAACCAATGATTCCAACTCAAGGTCGGACATCACAACCATCACGAATTGGTCTCTACCTAATTTTTTTCAGGTCTTCAGAGTGTTTGTTCCAGCCAAGGCTCTTGGACTAGTAACTCAACCCCAGCTGTTTATGGGCTCCAGAGCATTTGTTAAATCAAGGCTCTAGGACTAGTAACTCAACCCACCTAGGGCTCTAGAGAAATTTTCCAACCAAGGCTATAGGACTAGTAACTCAAACCAATAGTTTTCCACCGTGCTCCATAGTTTTTTTCCAACCAAGGCTCTAGGAACTAGTGACTCAACCTAGTAGCTAAAGAAATCATGAAAACCAACCAAAAAACAAACAATGAAACTGAACCAACAACACCATGGCTATCCAAGAAATCGAAAGGCTAGTAAAATACATTGTTAATCTAGGAACTCCTCCATACCAATGACATAATAACCAATAAACCACATGCATACACCATGAATGCCAAAACTAGTGAGGAAATCATACATGTAACTCGATAGTTGGAAAGCAATCTAGTTGTATTCATTGATATCGATGTCCTCTTGCACCGTATTTCTCTTCCTTTTCCTTCTTGCTCCAAATATCCAAGTATTCCACACTCAGCAAGAATGCTCCAAGAAAACTCTAAGTCACCAATAGTATGAGAAAGCGAAGGAGAGAAATGAGAGCTATAAGTGTGAGCAAAATATTACGAACTGATCCTCATAAGAATTTTTATCAAATATGCCTCTAATTTATTCATTTTACATTATTTTCCTTCATTTTCCTCCTTAGATGCAACATGTGACCTGTCACCCCCCTTTTCTCCTATTTTCCATAATTTTCATAAATAAAATTCCAATTAATGCTTCAGGTGTTTCCAAAGTCTTAGCTATTTCGTTTTCCAATTTCCTTTATCCATAATAACCGAAATAAACACCCACTAGGATGATTTTACCAACATCTAACTTGGAATAAGTTTCCAATCACCATTGTCTTATATATTTTTTACATGATTACCATTGATGTTACAGAACCCTCACCCTTGGGGGAATAATGTCCTCGGTGTTCAATGATACCTATAAACTAGAAAACTGCTAAAAACAAAACATACTACCTTTAGAGCTTTATAACACAACTCATTGCAATATTTACATTGACCACGGTTGAAAACATGTCAACCATACTGTTTACTGGAGCTTTATAACCCATATGATTATAGTATTTACATGAACAAACATATTTTCTTCAAACTCAGATAATCATATTGTCTACGGATCTTTATAAATCTATCTCGATACGTTATTTACAACAATACACATATACACGTATACACATTTTATAAACCAAAAAATAGAATGATATGATGATTGTATTGGCAATAAGGGAATAAAGAGACTGACACCTCCACCCTCATGCTAATACTAGGATTCACCTCCTTCCTAGGAATTCCAAAATCCATTGCCAAGTCAAAGTCTGCATCTAATTTCTAGCGCTACAATCCTGCACCACTTGTCCTCCCAATGAACAGTTATCGACTCATTGTTCCAAGGAACACTCCAAACATGCATTTTATTCCATTTGGAAATGCTAATGAAAAAAAAAACACACCCCCAACCTTCCCTTCTCTGCTATACATTCCCTTTGAAAATCTGGTCACCTCCTTTCGTGCAGTCACACACCTTCCAAATTTTGCTGACACCCCCATCCCAAGCAGTCCATCCCTTAGCAAGGATTCCAAACATCGGAAGATACAAAATCCATGGCATATACCTACCTCAAAACCATCATATCGGTCATTGCATGCTCATTCCAATCAATGGACACTACTGGGTACTAGTGACCCATAATGGACCTGCTCTTGAAGTGCTTTACCAATATACTACTACATGTCCCAATTCCTTTTGTTGTTGGTACTAATGCTTGAAATCATTTTCAACCACCCAACCAGGAATTCCATGCTTCCTATGCCAAACACATAATTTCCATTACATTCAAAATAAATTGAAATAATATTCAAATCATACCTCCTTGGTATCTAGTCAACAATGTACACTTGAAATCCTATCCACTTCTTGTTACACAAGTCAAACTAGTTGTTTGAACAAATCATCATGCATAAACATATCACATATGGTTAGCTCAAAACACAACCATCATAGGTCAAAATCATGAATCACATGCAATAATCATAAACCATAATCATAAATCACATGCAACCATCATAAGTCAAAATTATAGATCACTTGCAGAGTAGAACTGAAATAAAATATTGATACTTATCCTTCACCGGTCCTTCCTTCTGCCTTTTTTCTTTTTTACACACACTGGATCGGTTTCCTCATCCAAAAAACACCAGTGCCTTCTCTTCAAGTACGGATACATGCACATAGAATACAATGTGCACATCCACACAAGGCGTATAACACCACACAATGCATACACTTACACTGGCATACGACACATACACATACCTTGGTGTACAACACAAAAAAATACATATGCCTAGACCGACATAAAACACATACACCTACACCCAGTATACAACACATAAAATACATATGCATACATATACGTACATAGAGTACAACACGATGAATACACATGTCGCAATACCACGACTACACCATGAACATACATAATACCACATGCTCGTAACAAAACATGTACGACATGCACACAATGCCACATGTATACCAGTACCATATGAAAAACATGTACACAGTACCACTTGTACACAATGATACTTGTACAATGTGTGCACAACATCACATGTACACATCACCACCTACACAACGTACATAGCACCACATGCACGACATGTACACGACACCACATGTACACAAAACCACATGCATGACATGTAAACGACAAAAAATGTACACAACAGCACATGCACGACATGTAAACGACACAACCTACACATGACACCACGTGTACAACATGTACACAACACCATGCGCACACAACGCCACATGTACAATCATGGACACAACACCATATGTACATAGCACCATACGTACACAACACCACATATCGAACATGCGCATAAAAAAATATGCACATAACACCACATATTAAATATGCACACAATATGATACATACACAACATAGCGTATCCAATATGTCCATATCACCATCTGTACCTAGCACCACATATGCAATATACACACAATGCCATATATACAAGATACATACAACATCATATGTACACAATACTAAATATGTTACATGTGCAAATCACTCTAGGTTCAATATTTTAATATAAAACATGTGCAACATATACACAACAATAATACTACAAATCAATAGACCACACAAAGCCCACAAGCAACCTTACTTCTAGTGTCTTTCCACTATCCATGCTTATCCTAGCATGCTACGGATCACACCACTTTCACTTCTCTGATGTACCCCTCAACATTACTTGTCCATAACATAAAAATGGAATGGTGCAAGCATATAAAATTAAATCATATCCACATGACACTGACCTCATAGATATGTTAGGGTTACTCTTCCCACTTGATTCTTCATCAGACCAAAAAACTCTTCATGCCATTCACCTACATAAGAAATCATTCCTCCATAAGAATGATCATTTATAACCCTGACAGATAGTGACAGAAATACATACATACATATATAATTATTAGCATAACACAATCATAATACTGTGATAAAATGACATATGTACAAACATATATACATATAAACATTTAGCATAAAAAAACCATGATCCATGACAACCCTTTCAGCCACATACATAGATGTACACATATATAAAAACCATCATAGCCATGATCACATCATAATTACTAGATAGCATAAGGTCAAGGTTAAGATAACTTCCTTTATCCTTACACAACATTGAGAAAAATAGCTACCGACATAGCCAAGGGATCTAACACCTCAGATCCATTTTCCTTACCTTTTATGTTTCCTTTCTCATGTTTTTACTTCCACCATCCATTTACCACAATGGACCCAACCAATCCAACCAAATATAATATTCTTACTTCTGTTTCACTTACTCATGCACTGACCATCATTTGGCTCTTACATTACCTATTGGGTACCACAAAACTATCCCCGAGATCCATTAATTTTCCTCTTTCACAACCAATTTCCAAGACTCTCAAAACATAAAATACAAGGACAAGAAAAATAAAAAACAAGAAGAAAACCATGAAAAAAAATAGAAAAATAACACCACAAAAAAAGTGGCATAGTTATGCACAATACATAAAAAATATCGTAATCAAGCTCACAAATCCAAAAAGACCAAAAGCATAAGAGTAGAAACAAACACCATGACTCAATCCCCATGTTTTCCAATACTTCCAAAGGAAAGTGCAACCTGAGCCTTCTTCAAGATTCTGTTGAAGTCTCTTTTTCCATGGAATCACCTGCATCATACTATCATATATACCTTGTTGTAGCAGAATTTACCTTGAATGTTGATGTGTTTTCCTTACTGTAGTGATCCTTGAATGCAAATTTTTACTTTCCTTCTAGAATCTCGATATTGAATATATTGTATCTATGTAATTTCATATCTCCAATGTATGAATTTGTGCCCTATTTTATCCCTTTGAGTCCTCTTTCTGATCTTGTAGGTTTGATCAATATTGGATTCTTTAAGAAATAGTTATGCCCAATCTCCTACGATGACCTGATTATAGACTAGTTCAGTAGAGTGAATTTGTACAAATTTCCACGTGTCATTGTTTCAACCTTAGGTCCTGAAAACAATATCCAAAAAACTAAATTCTATTCTATTTCTATCACTTTTTACAAAATTTGAATCTAATTATTAGAGAGAAAGTTATGACGAGTTTCCCAAGGTCACCCGTTTGACATGAAATTTGGGAGCCCGCAAAAACCCATACTTCCTCACATCATATCTCTGAAAATATAGCGAACCAATGACTGAAATTTGGTCACACACTTGATCAGGATTTCAGCTCAAATGGGTTATTTTTCCATCATTTTATGCTTCACGAATTTTTTTTTATCGATAATGCCACAATGACCTGTTTTACGTAGCGAAATCCTTGCATCAGGAAGATATCATGGTCACGATTTGTTTAAATTCTTAGGTTGAGAGGGTCTTCAACAAGTGAACATTGGAGGGATTTTAGGAGTTTAAAAAGTTATTAATTATTGACTATTTAATAACCACAACCAATTATTAGTGTCATGCCACAACCCCATGTGGTTTTAGTGTACTCATTAGGGTTATTAACTTCAAAAACGAATATCTCTCAAACTGTGAAGAATTACGTGGTATGCCATATACCAACAGAAATATCTCGACAAGTAGAAACCATTCAAAATATCCTTGACTTGTAATAGAGTATGTTTTCAATTCAAAATTCCCATGCAATATCGGGGTAGCCCCTAGTGCTGCTTGGGTTGACATCAATGGCAACCACTAATCAATAATCTCTCCTTTTGGAATTGATGCCAACACAAGTACTCTCCTTATAATCATGACACCTCTTCCTACAACATTCTTTCCCCATTTGTAATGAATGGCAATGGGTAACTCACCCTGAAAAATGTCATCATGCGGACGCGTACACACCTCAACACCCCTTTTTTTACTTAGTTAGATAAGAGAACGAGTCTAACGAGAACTTGGGAAAATACCAAGCTTTACGTGAAGATACTCGAATGCTTCACGAGGTAATGGTTTGGTAAATATGTCAGCAATTTGTTCCTTCGTACCAACATATTCAAGCTTCATATTTTTTTTCAGTGACCTGCTCTCTAACTAAATGATATTTGATCAGAATGTGCTTTGTCTTGCAATGCATCACAATATTCTTGGAGATACTAATGAAACTGGTGTTATTGCAAAATATGGGAATAGGCTCATCAAAATTGACTTGAAGATCTTTCAAATTTTTCCTCATCCATAGAACTTGAGTACAACAAGTTGTTTCTGCAATATATATTTTTTTTGTTATGGATAATGAGATTCAAGACTTCTTTTTACTTAACCATGAAACATGACAACCACCTAGATAGAATGATGCTCCACTGGTACACTTTCAATCATCAACATTTCCTGGAAAATATGCATCTGTATAAGATTGGATAACTATATTATTTCCTTTGGGATACCATAAACCATATTTTTTTGTGCCCTTAATATTTCGAAGAATCTTTTGACAACAATAATATGAGATTCTTTTGGTTTTGCTTGGAATCTTTCTACTTGTCCAAATGCCTACATTGTGTTTGGCCGAGAGGCTATCACATATAGAAGACTACCAATCATAGATCTATACAACCTCTGGTCCACATCCTTTGATGAATATTCTAAACTTAACTTTCAACCTGTTACCTTTGGAGTAATGAAAGACTTGCAATATTCCATCTTGAATTTCTTGAGAATTTCCTTGATGTAATTGGTTTGATATAAAAATATTCCTTTATCTTGCTGAGATATTTGAAGCCCTAACAAGTATTTCAGCTTGCCAAGTAGAGACATTTCAAACTCACTTTGCATCTTTGTGGCAGATTTTTTACTTTATCTGTCATCGTTGCTTCCAAAAATTATATCGTCCACATATACCTTGATAAGTGTTAGGTTATCTTGATCCATTTTTACATAGAGATTGTTTTTAGTGCTTCCTTCTTTTAATCCTTGTTGATGTAGATATCCATCAAGACAAACATACCAAGCTCTAGGATCTTGCTTGAGACCATATAGTGCTTTATTTAATCTACAGACATAGTCTTCTTTTTCAAAGAGCAGAAAACCTTTGGGTTGTTCAATGTAAACTTCTTCTTCCAATTCACAATTTAGAAAGGCTGACTTAACATCCATTTGGTAGACCTTGATTTTTCTCGAGCATGCATAAGCGAGAAAAATTTTGATAGCTTCCATTCTGGCAACATGAGAAATTGTTTCTTCAAAATGAATTCCTTCAACTTATGCATATCCTTTGGAGACTAATCTTTCCATATTCATGGTAGCTTGTCCATCATCATTCAATTTGTTTCTGAAGACCCATTTAGTTCTAATAACATTTTTATCCTTTGGTTGTGGAACCAATTCCCAGGTGTCGTTCTTCTCAATTTCATCCAGTTCTTCATTCATATTTGCTACCCAATGTTCATCTTGACTAGCTTCATTAAAATTGCTAGATTCAAAAGTTGCTAAAAGAGAAAGGTGCACTTGTTGTGATGAACGAAGATATCGACTTCTTATGGTTCCAATTCCTTAATTTATGTTTCCGATGATTTGATTTGATGGATGATTATTTTGGCACCATTATTTTAAAGCTTTTAAAGAATTTTCTTGTACATCCTGCTGATCATTTGTTATTTCCTCTTGTTTTTTTGTTGTTTCCTTATTTGATTGGTCTTTTTATGAATATTCTTCTTCATCCTTCACAGATTCTCCCTCAGATCCCTCAGATTTTCTTGAATGGATAATCTCATCATCATCCTTTGTAATAAAGTCTTCATCAAAAGTAACATTTATGATTTCCACTATTTGTTTTCCCCTCAGATTGTAGCATCTATAAGCCCTCCTTTTGTTTGAATAACCAATGAAAATACCTTCATCGACACAGGAACCAAAATTGCCCATTTTTTTTCTCTTTTGATGTAGCATTTTCTTCCAAATATTTTGAAGTATTTTTCGTTAGCCGATCTTCCTTTCCATAGTTCGTATGGAGTCATGTTACAATTGTTCCTTAGAAAACCTCTATTTATAAAGAATATAGTTGTATTAATTTACTAAACCCATAATTTATCATCTAATTTTGAGTCATTTAACCTTGTTCTATCCATTTCTTGTACGGTTCTATTTTTTTTTCAGCAACTCCAATTTGTTGCAGTGTTCTGGCTACTGAGAATTTCATTTTTATTCCATTTTCATCAGAGTACTTCTGAAATACCTTGGAAGTGAGTTCTTTGCCATTATCTAATCTCAAACATTTGATCCTCAAATTAGTTTTGTTTTCCACCAATTCCTTGTAGATTCTAAAACACTCAAATGCTTCAGTCTTTTTCTTTAAGAAGCTGAAGGTTTTAATTTTGGTGTAATCATCTATCATTAACATAAAATATAAATCTCCATATAAACCTTTTGTTCTCATGGGACCACATATATCAGTATGTACTAATTCCAATGGAAGTGATGCAAACTATTCTTTTTTCTTGAACTCAAATTTTGTCTGCTTTCTATGGCGACAAGATTCACATATCGTATTAGTAGGTTTTGAAATTTTAGTCATTTCTCTTACTGATTTGTTCCTGCTAATCTTGACCAAATTGTCGAAATTTATGTCCCATTCATTTGTTGCATAACCAACTTTCATCTTCTTTCACCAAAAAACACCCTTTAGGTGTCTCATCCAAAATATATGTCATTTGGAGCTCTTCTTTTGTAGCCGCAATTTTACAAACTTGCCTTTCCTAATTTCACATTTCTTAGAGTTAAATAGCACCATGTGTCCTTGATCACACATTTTTCCAACATTGAGCATATTGTGATTCATATTTTCAACCGACAACACATATTTAGCTAATGCATTCTTTCTTCCAAGTGTGATTGTATCTACTCCTATGACGTTTGAAGACCTGCCATTTCCAAAAGACACTATTCCATCCTTCTTTTCCTTTAGTGATATGAAATTATTCCTATCTCTAGTCATATGAGTTGAGAAATCACTGTCAACATACAAAATGTTTCTGTTTCATTAAGCCTTGAGAGTGATGGAACTTTTTTAGTCTTCTTTTTCCATGCTTGTTCATGCTTATTTTGTGAGAATTCCTTTGAATAACTTCCAAGTTTGCAATCTTCAGCCAGGTGTCCAAAATTTTTACATTTGTAACATTCAACAACATCTCTCAAATGATCACATCTTTTAATATTCTGTTGAGTTCCAGAATATCCATTTCTGAAATATCTCCAGAAACTGTATTTAGTCCAAACATACGTGTGAAATTCTATAGCTCTATGTCCAAAACTTCTACATGAATGAAAATGAACATATAAGGTAGGTTGATACATGGGAGGAAATATTCTTTGATGAATTTTCTTCCATGGTTCTTCCTGTGAGTCTTGACCTCTTGAGTTGGCTAGGAGGGCTATGTGCTCGTTATCTTTTGCATATCCATCTTCTTTTGCTGTGATAGAAGCACTTAGATCCTTTTCAAAATTTTCTTTGTAACCAAGACCAGTCTTGTCACTATTTAATCATTGATTGTTGATGATTTCTTCCAATGGCTTGGAGATGTTGGTGTAGTTTTGAAGATTTTTTTCCATTTTTTACTTTCTTTTTTAGAGAAACAATTTCAGCTTCCAATGCTTCTCTTTCCTTGTTGTTTTTCTTTAATTCTTCCTTGAGCGATTCTTCAACTCGTTTTTATTCTTCAACCTTGATTTTAAGATTTAGGACATGCTCCCTTTCTATCTTTAATTCGTCTTCAAGAGTGTCTACATGATTATTCTTGACCTTGAGCTCTTTGATAACCCTGACCACTTCATTTTGAAATTCAACCTCACTCATCTCTTCTTCTTTTTCTCCTTCTTCATTAGATGTTTCTTGCTTATTATGCTTGGAAATAAACGATACTCTTCCATTGATTTATTATTTGTTATCATTGTCTTCATCAGATGAAGAGTTATCTTATTTGGAGAAGAAACTCTTCTTAAACTATTTATTCTTGCATTTCTTGTTGAACTTCCTCAGACCTTTCTGTCCTTTCATAACAACCTCATTTTTGTGAGGACACTTGACTGCAAAATGCCCAACCTGACCACAATCAAACCATATTAATGGAAGTTTACCTTTGAATTTCCCTTTACATATTCTCATTTTTCGCGTAAAGTAGGAAAATCCTTTATCTATAAATTATTCTTCATCTTCTTTAGTTTCTTCTTCCTTACAACTACAAGTTTTTACTTTCCAAGTATGGTTGTCCTTACTAGCCTTCTTAGATTCAGCGAATATTGTTTCTAGGTGAGATGTGTCATCCTCTTCATCAATCCTCATTTCATATGTCATAAGCACTCCATGAAATTCATCTTTTCTGACATTGGTTATATTTGAACTATATTCCAAGATAGATACCTTTGGGTTGAATCGTATCGGTAAGGTTCTAAGGATCTTTCAAACAACAATTTCCGTATCAACAGGTTCTCCCAAACCTTCCAATTCATTTGTTATTTCATCAAAATGTTCTAATTATGCATCATTATTTTCATCTTCCTTCATTTTGGGTTGCTCAAAATTTTCCCTATAAATTTGAAACTTTTCTTATTTCACGTTTGAGTCACCTGCATGTATATTCTCAAGCTTTCCCCATACTTCTTTGGCAGTTTTGCAACTTACTACCTTAAGATAGATAGATTCGATAAGCATTCTAATAATGATATCTTTAGCCTTTGGATCATATACCATATTTTTCTTACCTCGTTCATCCTGGGTTGTTGTAAAGCCTTTTTCAATGATTTCCCATACTTCATATCCTTGCACCAAGAAATGAACATGCATTCATCCACTTCAAAGTGCGTAGTTATTTTCATTCAACAAAGGAAATATATTCTTAGTATAATCCATGATCTCCTTCCAGTTGTTAGACTGCTATTGAAGGAACCAAGCTCTGATACCAATTGTTGGAAATAATAACATGGGGGGTGGGGGAGGGGGGGTGGTGAATTAATATTTCTTACCAATTAGAACTTTTAAATATTTTCAGAGCATTGGTTAATCTCAAATTATTCTTGATGTTTATCCAGCAACAATAGTAAACAATAGAACAAAATAAGCACATGAATATTAGTTGGAAAACTCCCTTTGGGTTAAAAACCACTGAACGCTTTTCTAAAAATTCTTTAATCTTCAACCCCGACTAAAATGAAAGGTACAACTTCCTAGAATTCCAGAAAAGCATTCTTCTCCAACTCCCACTGGAAGGACACCCTAATGCCCTCGTTTCTTCATTATTCAACTGAATGGATGCCATGACACCCTAGATCGTCCTACCACCCTGAAGTGTTCAGAGGGTCCAACCTGTAGGTAACTTCATGCACCGACCTAGCACCTCTCTACCACCCTATAATGATAACAAATAGAACAAGAGTGTGGAATCTAATACCAGGAACAATGATCCATTATACAATATGATTCAAAATGATTTTCTTGAACTAGACCAATCACCCAATCACACTATGACCTGCAACCCAACCATAACATTATCCAACAATGACTCTTATACCTCCCAGCAATTCCTCTCCAACTCTAGGCAGATTGACTCTTTCACAATAATGACTCTTTTAAAATTTTACAATGATGATTTTTACAATACTGAATTTTGACACGACTTGATACTTGACTTGACACTTCTTCTTTGAACATTAGCAGTTGTTGAGGTATTGTTGTGCTTGCTCTAAGAAATGGTACTTTGGCTTTGCATTGTCCTTCTAGTATGTGTTTTATTTGTCTTATTGTGTCCTCCTTCTTGCACATGCATTAATTAACAATACCCAAACCAATATACAAAAAAATACTTACATTGTCCTGTAAACCATACTTCAAAGAAATACTCAAAATTAAACTATAAATATGTTCAACATTTATGAACAAAACCCAATCAACCATACATAGAAAATACTTACACTGTCCTACAAAAACACATGTCAGAGATGATACTCAAATTAAAATTCAAAAACTAATCATACATACCTTGTTGTAGAAGACTTACCCTTGATTGTTGATGTGTTTTCCTCACTGCAGTGATCCTTGAATGCATATTTTTTCTTTCCTTATAGAAGCTCGATATTGAATATGTTATATCTATGTAATTTCATATCTCCAATGTCTGAAATTGCGTTGTTGGTAGCCCTATGAGTCCTCTTTCCAAACTTGTAGTTCTAATCAATATTGGATTCTTCAAGAAATAGTTAGGCCCAATATCCTACGATGACATGATTATAGACTAGTTCAGTAGATCGAATTTGTATGAAGTGCCACATGTCACTGTTTCAAACTTCGATCCTAAAAAATATATCCAAAAAACTAAAGTCCATCCTCTTTCTATAACTTATTACGCAATTTGAATCCAATTCTCAGAGAGAAAGTTAGGACGAGTTTCCCAAGGTCACTTGTTTGATATGAAATTTGGGAGCCTATAGAAACCCTAACTTCCTTAGATCATATATCTGAAAATATAGCGAAACAATACCTAAAAGTCAATCGCGCGCTTCATCATGATTTTGGCTAAAATGGGTTTTTTTTTAGCATCTGAGGATTCACAAAAAAAATATTATAGTGATAATTCCACAATAACCTGTTTTAAGTAGCGAAATCCTTGCATCAAGAGGATATGAGGGTCACAATTTATATAAATGCTTAGGTTGAGACAGTCTTCAACAAGTGAATGTTGGAGGGAATTTAGGAGTTTAAAAAATTATAAATTATTTACCATTCAATGACCACAACCAATGATTAGTGCCATTCCACAAACCCATGGGGTTTTAGCCCACTAACTGGGGCTACTAACTTCAAACATGAATATCTCTCAAACCATGAAGATTTATGTGGCGTGCCATATATAAATGGAAACATCTCAATAAGTAGAAACAATCCAAAATATACTTAAATCAGAATAGAGTAAGTTGTCAAGTCAAAATTCCCATGCAATATCGGGGTAGACCTTGGTGCTGGTTGGATTAACATCAATGATAACAACTGATCAACAATACTAAGTTCTGTGCCAGCCACCTCGAGGTTTGAGCCACCTTTTTAGGCCTAGAACCTAATGCTCTGCCCAAAATTTCATGAAATGGTCATAGATGAAAAATAACAACATAACAATGATACAAAATAAATCACATCAATAAGAACTCATCTCAACCCCTTCTAGCCATGACAGAATTTTGTCAAAAATGTCACAAACATTGAAACTATAGGTTTAAACAATAGATCTGAGCATAGGGGTCTCATACTTAGCGGAGAATTGCTAACAAGAATTTCTCTTCTACATCATTAACTACAATACAATATATTTTACCATAGATACATTGTGTATTCATTTACAGGTAAAAAAATGGGGAGAGCCATACATCATCACCAATAAAATAAATGCTTATAACCAGCATACTAACAATAAAAATACCATGGATACAACAACAATAGAATCCACATATAAACTATTACATTCAAACCTCAAATAACAAAGGAATGATCTCTTCATTAATGAATGTAGAAACCAACTGGGGATGGGACTTCCATGTTTCACCTGACCATAGATTGGTTGAGCCAAATATCTCTTAATCCAATCACTCTCATGCCATATTCCAAGCATGAATATGGGATATCATCAAACACGTCAGTCAAAACCAAGCCAAGGATTCCAGAGGCCAAACCGCCTCAACCCTCAATCAGTGATTCCACCTCACAGTCACACACCATAACCATCATAAATTTTTCTCTACCTAATTTATTCCATGGCTCCAAAGTGTTTTTTCCAACTAAGGCTCCAGGAGTAGTAACTCAACCTAGTTTTTTTCTGGGATCCAAAGCATTTTTCCAATCAACGCTACATGATTAGTAACTAAACACAATAGTTTTCAATGAGAATCCAGAGATTTTATCTAATTAAGGCTCCATAAACTAATAAATCAACCCAACAGATAAAGGAATCATGAGAACCAACCATAAAACAAAAAATAAAACTAAACCTACCACACCATGGCTATCTATGAAATTGAAAGGCTAGGAAAATCCTCTATCAATCAAGTAAATCCTCCATGCCAATGACAAATCATAACCAATAAACCACATGCATACAGCATGCATGCAAAAATAGTGAGGAAATAATACATGCAACTCTATACCTATGAATAAATCCAACTGTATTCATTGATCCCAATGTACTCTTATTCTTTCCTGCTCTTCCTTTGACTTCTTACTTCAAATCTCGAAGTGTTCCACACTCTCCAAGAGTGCTCCAAGAAAACTCTAAGTATCAAAGAGTATGACAGAGAGGAAGAGAGAAACTAGAATCTTTCCAATTGATCCTCGTAAGCCTTTTTATCAATGAGGCCTCTAATTTTTCATTTTCTATTATTTTCCTTCATTTACCTCCTTACATGAAAATTGTGACACTTCACCTCCCTTTCCTCCTATTTTCCATTATTTTCATAAATAAAATTCTAATTAATTTTGAATGCCTTTCCAAAGCCTAGCCATTTCCTTTGCCAATTTCCTTTAGCCATAATAATAAAAGTGAACACCCGCTAGGACATTTTTCCCAACATTCAACTTGGAATAAGTGTCCCATCACCATGGTATTATATCTTATTTACATGAATTTTTACCAGGTTTGTTACAATTCACCACAACCTAACACCCTTGAGGACTTATAGGACACTCAGGGGCCAAAGTGGGGCCAAAGGACCACCCAAGATGACCAAAACTCAAGTTAAAATTCTCTTTCAATGAACTAATAGTCCAACTACATGTGTATGCCTACAAGAGTGTTGTTGTGACAATCCAACCGCATGCACAAACCATCCTGAGTGTGGTTGTAACCTAAAATTCTTATTTCAATGCTTGGATTTCAAAATTCTGAGCCACAATTTTAGGCCAACATCCATACCACTGCCCAAAACTTCATGTAAATTTCTAGAATGACAAAGGCTTGAATAAAGTTTCAATATTAAAGAAATTAATCAAATACTTGACCTAGCCAGGCCTTGCCACGGTAGTCATTTCTTCAAACATATGGTGAACATGTAATCTATAGGTCATGAATTCATATCTGAACATAGTATTCTGAAACTTACCTTGGAATCATCAAGAAGTTCTAATTCCCTCTCATAATAGTTGAAATAACATTTGTTATTCCATGAATTCATTAACCATTCATCAACTAATCAAAACATATTAAGAGCCATAGATAGAGCCTCTTATGGAACCATGCCTATAACTTACATATAACTAGAATATTAACTATGATATAACATCCATTGAGGCCACATAATAGAAATTATAAGTACCCATAGCTTAAAAGTCGAAAATAAATCTTATTAATTGATGCAAAATGCAATTCGACTTCCACGTACCACTCGACCATATATTGAGCTGAACCAAATCTTTATTTCATCCAATCACCCTCGTGCCATATTCCAAGCTTTAACTTGGGATCTAAAGACGTAGAAAACCAAGGATTCTCAGAGATTAAACCACCTCTACCCTGAGGCTACCGTGATCATGCCAAAATCGGTCAAGAGATCACTAAGCCCAAAACAAGCATGGATGTCTCATAATTTCTTCACCATTACCTTGAGGAATTTTCTTGTCTTTTCCCACCTATTGAGTGCTTACAAGATATTAAACTACCCTCACTTCCAAACCTTGGGAATTTTCTTGATACCACCTAACCTAGTTCCAAAACCTTCCATCAATCCAAAGATCAATAGAGAAAATCATCCCATCACACCATGGTTATCTAGAAATATAAAGGAAAGGCTGAAACAATTTTCACAACCAAAAAAATCCATGCTGATGATATCAAATGAACCAAATATATAAATTCATGTACCATGCATTCACAAACCAACAAAGAAATCACACATGCAACCTATTACGTGCAAGTTCCTCCTATTGAAGCTGTGTGATCCAACCTTCTTTTCTTATCCCTTGCTTTCCTTGACATTCCTTGGCATTCCTTTGCTTGATTGCTTGATTTCTCCTCTTGGTGCTATTCCATCTCTGAAATTCATTACAAATCCAAACTGATAAAAAATTTTGAACTGATCCTCATAATTCTTTTTACCATTGAGGCTTCTATTTTCTTCAATTTCCTCTATTTTTCCTTCAATTTTCCTCTCATGCAAATTTGCGTCCTTTCATCTTCCTTCTCTCATATTTTCCTTTATTTTCATAAATAAATTCCAATTAATGCCTCTTTGTCTTTTTCACTGCATTTTACAATTTCCTTAGCCATAATAAACTAAAAGTGACACCTACTAGGATGTTTTTCCCAACATCCAATTTGGAATATGTGTCTCATGACCTTGGTATTATTTTACCTTTATTAACTTTATTACATGAAATTTTAAGTCAAGTTTCTTACATCACTACATTCTCCTTCCCTTTGATAAATGAAATTCCAATTTCATATTTTCTTAAGAATTCACTCCATCAACGTTTCCTAGCACTTGAGTCCCTTAGACTAAACAAGTATTTCAAACTTTGATGATCACTTTTGAGGATGAAGCTTCTTCCTACAAAGTAGTGTCTCAATATTTTAAGAGCTATCACTACATCATCCAACTCTAAATCATGCGATGAATATAGTTCCTCATGAGGTTTTAACTTCCTTGATGCATAAACTACTACACCTTTGTCTTGTATTAATACTGCACCTAATCCCTCCTTGGATGCATCAATGCATACAATAAAACCTTTTTCCATGTCAGGTACCAGTAATATTGGTGCACCAGTCAACAATATTTTAACCTCAACTAATGCAATATTTCATTCTTTGGTCCATTTATATCTAACTCCCTTGCGTTGGAGGCTTGTGATGGATTTTGAAATTTTTGAGATTCCTTCCACAAGCCTTTGGTAGTATTTTTCTAAACCCATAAAACTATGCAATTCATGTGCATTTTTTAGTATCAGCCAATCCATGATTTCTATTACCCTCTCGATATCTACTGAGATCACTTCACCAAATATAGTATGACCTAGGTAATGAATATATTTTTGAAATAAGGAACACTTTGATAGATTTACATATAATTGGTGCTCCTTTGGAAAATAAAACATTATTCATAAGTGTCCCTCATGCTCCTTTTCATTTCTATAGTAAATGATAATATCATCTAGGAATAATTATTCAAAGCAATCAAGGTACTTATGGAAAACAATATTTATAAGATTCATGAATATTGTTGGTGCATTGGTCAACCCAAACTGCACCAATGTGAACTTGTAAATCCCAAATCATGTTGGAAACACAATCCTAAGAGTATCACTATCCTTAATTATTACTTGAAGATAGCCATATCATAGATTTATTTTTAAAAATATAGCAGTGCCTTTCATTTGGTCAAATATATCATCAATCCTAGGAAATGGATACATATTTTTTATTGTAGCTTGATTTAAGTCTCAATAGTCTATACATATTCTCAAGGATCCATTTTTCTTCTTGTAAAAAATTATAGGTGATCCCCAAGGTGAAATACTAAGTCGAATGAGTCCTAAGTTCAATAGTTCCTTTAACTGTAGTTGCAATTCTTGTAGTTATGGATTCATCATTCTATAGGGTGTTTTAAATATTGGTTATGTACTAGGTTTTAATTCTATCATGAAATCAAGCTCCCTTTCAGGAGGTAATCCCAACAACTCCTTGGGAAAAACATCTAAAAATTTAGGAAACATTGGATATTGCTCTAAGGATGGTCCCTTTTCATTGCTACATATTTTCTCACTACATATAATTGACAAAATTTTCTTTAGGAACATTTCATTTGCAGGGTTGAAATGAAGCATAACGACACCTTCCTCTTAATACCCTGGATTTGGTTAAACTTCCCTTCATCATTTATGAAAATATTTTTTTTACATAATATTCCACCCAAGCTTCATGATCTTCTGACCAATCCATCCAAATGATGATTCCATAAGTTCCTAGGGTAGTGAAATATACTTTTAACCTATTCAAACATATCCCTAAGTCAACCACACATTTCCCAACACTTGAATCTACTGATTTTAGTTCCCATGAATCCATTTTGACCTTTATAAAATAATTTTTCTTGCATGATGCCAACCCATATTTATCTAATGCATATGGAAATATTAAAAAATTATTTGCACCATAATCAAATAATATTTTGAGTTTTATGTTGTTAATTACATTTGTTGACTCCACTACAATGGAATAATGTTCTTCTTGTTTTTTATTGACTATTGCATGGATTCTATGATCTTATTTGGTATATAATGATGGTGATTTTCCTTCCCTATTTACCATACTTGAAAAAGTGTCAGGTATATCACACTATAAATGAGGTCCCCCACATATCCAATAATTAACTTATGGTTCACTCCTTGCGCTATTATGTGAGTTTCTTGAAAAGCAACTCCTCCCTCTCATGACTTTTCCTTGAATAAAAGTTCCTTGTGAGTTCTATTAGCTCATGTTAGATCTAGGTGAGGCCATATATACAACATTAACTTCCATTAGCATCCTTTCCCACACTCCCCTTAGAGTAAACCTACCACCATAAGGAGGTGGCCTTGAACTTCCTCCCTTGAAGAAGTTTCGAGGGGTCTTACCTAAAAATCCTTACTATGGGGGTGATATCAACTTAATGCCTTCTTTAATCCTTAGACGCTCCTCTGCATAATGGGCACATTCAACTTCCTCTACAACCAAAAATGGCCTTGACATCCTGACCATAATCATGATTCATCGATTTATTCCATACAAAAAATCCTTCGATTAGTGTTCATTAATATCCAAATAAGGAACATATTTTACAAGTTCCACAAATCTCATATCGTATTCCTCAACTATTATTCCCCCTTGGAATAAAATGTGAAAGCTCCTGATTGTTGCTCTCAAAAATACAGTGACAAGTACTTTTCACAATATATTTTCTCAAACAACTCTTAGGGAATGTTTTCCTATGTGAGACTTAATTTAATTTCTATATTTCCCCACCAATATAAAACACTTACCCTTACTCGAAATTTGGCGATCTTCATCTTGGAGGTAGACGGATATTCTCTTTTCCTAAAACACCTTATCATACCTTCTAACCATGCTTTAGCACATTCTTCGACTAGCCCTCATGAAAACTTTGGAACCTTAATATGTTGTAGCTCCCTAGAGATATCCTCATGAGGTTTTCTATGATCTTGTAACATTCTTGGTAAAAAAATCATGTAAAAATATATAATACCATGGTCAACATGACACATATTCCAAGCTAAATGTTGGGAAAAACATCCTAGCGGGCACTCATTTCATTTTATTATGGCTAAAGAAAATTGGAAAAGGAAATGGCTAAGGCTTTAGAAAAGAAAAGTGGCATTTATTGGAATTATTTTATGAAAATAATGGAAATCGGGAGAAAAGGAAGGTGAAAGGTCACAAGTTGCATGTGAGGAGGAAAATGAAGGAAAATTATGGAAAATTAACAAAACATAGGCCTCACTGATAAAAAGGCTTATGAGGATCGGTGGGAAAGGATTTCTTAGTTTATTTTTCGAGCTCTCTTCTATTATATCTTCCTCTCATACTCTAGAGAGTGTGGCATACTTTGTGATTTGGATCAAGAAGGTAAAGGAATAGTAGGAAAGCACAACAAGACATCAGGATTGGCATCTACAACAAGTTTTGACTGCAAGTGATGAGTTTCTTTTATGATTTCCTCACTATTTTTGGAATGCATGGTATTGCATGTTATTTCTTAGTTATGATATGTCATTGGCATGGAGGATTTCCTAGATTGACTATGGATTTTCCTAGCCTTTCCATATTTTGGATAGACATGATGATTGCGGGTTTATTTACATTGATTGTTTTCTAGTTGGTTCTCATGTTCCTATAGGTGTGGGTTGAATTATTAGTTCTTGGAGCATTGATTGGAAAAAATATATGTAGCCTGATAGACATCTATTGGGTTGAGTTACTAGTCTTGGAGCCTTGGTTGGACAAACACTCTGGAGCCATAGGTGGGTTGAGTTACTAGTCTTGGAGCCTTGGTTGGACAAATTCTCAAGAGCACGGGAACAACTGGGGTTGAGTTACTAGTCTTGGATCCTTGGTTGGAGAAAACGCTCTAGATCCATGGATAAATTAGATAAAGTCTAATTTGGTGATGGTTTGTGATGTATGACCGTGAGGTGGAATCACTAGTTGAGGGTTGAGACACTTTGTTCTTTGGAGCTCTAGATTGGTTTTTATTGATGTTTTTGATGAATTCCCACATTCATTCTTGGAATATGGCATGAGGGTGACTGGTTGAACTGAGATTTGGCTCAACCATATCTATGGTAGGGTGGAACAAGGAAGTCCCACAACGGGTTGGTTTTTACATTCACTAATGTGTTAGGTCCCCATATTACTAGTAGAGTCCCTTATTTTTATTAGTGTAGCCCCTTTATTGTTATTTTTGTGCCTCTATAACCCCCATATCGTTATTATTGTTCCCTTACATTATGATTGTTAGGTTGGCTAGGATTATATTGTGACCCCATGGACCCCTATATATAGAAGGAGGTTTTTTCATTTGTCTCATCCAATAATTGTTCATTTATGTAATGTATTGGAGGTTTACCCCTCGAGTGGCTAATTTATAAGGCTGGTATCTCTCTTCTCTTCTATTTCTGGAGCTGGTTTTATAACATTTAGTATCATAGCTTTGGATTCTAGGGTTTCGCTACTCCAAACAGTTCAACGTGGAATTTCCACTATAAATGTTTTTCTACAAAGGTCTAGAAGATGACATTTTTATACCATGAAGCGAAAATCCTGAGGGACGTCATGGAAAAATTTTAGATCTTGGTTCAAAATAGTTTCGTAGATATGATCTGTGGAAGTTAGGGTTGTTTGTAGGCTCCTGAATTTAACCTAAATAGGTCATCATGGAATTTTCATAATAATGTTTTTTCTACGAGGGTTCAAAAGCTAAAATATTTATAGAGCGAAGAAAAAAGCCTCAGTAATGTCGTGGAAAAAATTCAGAGCTTTATGTGCGACATTTTCGGGGATATGATCTATGGAAGTTATTGTTGTTTCAAGCTTCCGAATTTCATCTCAAAGACTAACCCTGGGAAAATCGTCATAACTCTCACTCTGGGCATCGGATTGGAATTCTGTAAAATGTGGCCATAAGTACATGGAATGTAGTTTCCATTTTATCAATTTCAAAGATGAAGGAGGAAACAGTGACACGTGGCACGACGTACAAGTTTTCTCTACTAAACCAGTCCATAATTAGGTCACTGTGGGATATTGGGCATAACTTTGTCTTGAAGAATCCAAATCAGGTGAACCTTATAACAATTGAAAGAAGCTTCAAAGGGATAATACAGGGCTAAATTTCAGATATTGAAGATACAAAATCACAGCGATAATTTATTTTCAATATCGAGCTCCTCCAAATCAATAAAAGGTTTTGTATTTTTTTTTTTAATTTCATAAGTCTTGTGTTCAAAGTTAGCTTGAATTGATTCCAAGGGCATATTGTAGAATAGATATCGGTATTCAGTTAGAAAATTCCTCCTAAAAAAAGTTCAAGACCCATTAAGCCTTCAGAAGGCTCTACTATGAGTCATGAAGATGAAGAATTACAACATGACATACCAAAAGTACAAGATCAAGTGCACCAAATTTTTCTGTCACAAACAGCAAGAAAAATGAAATGGAAGATTTGAAGAAATGCGTGGAATCTAATATGGATGGTATGGAAGATGGTATGGAATCTAAGATCGATGACATGAAATACAACATGGAAAACATGAAAGACAACATGGAAAACATGAAGAATGATCTAAATTCACACATGGAAAGTGTTATTGGCCTAAATCTACCTCAGGCTGAAGGAAGGCAGAGTTGAGGGTAACATCAAACCACGCTCAGTCTGGTAGCTAGCCCTACCAGAACAGGAGAGGGCTCTCTCCGGGTCAATCTCAGCAAAAATAGTCAATAGGGCTTGAGATGACTTAAAATAAAAGCTATTTTTAGGCTAGGTATATAAGTAAAGGATTTTGATTGTGTTTTTTGGGGTTTTTGTTGGATCAAAGGGAAAGGCAGTTTTGGGTGCGGGGATTAGGCCCAGTTTTTGCAGAGTTTTGATTGGGGCAAGGAAGGTAATTTTAATGATGTTTTTGATTGAGTGATTGGATGGATCAGACCGGTGAGGATCTGAAGAGTGCAAGAGGGTCTCAAGATTCCTCCTCAAACAGATGAAAACATGAAAAATTAAACAAAACTAAAGGCAGAGCAGGGCAATCCAATGAATTCCACCTTTAACACTGATTTGTTTAATCTAAGAAGAAAGGAGAGAGGAAGTGATACACATAAATATCAGTGAACTTAAATTTACATAGAGAAACACACCATCAAAGCATAGAGCCACATGGATCCGAAAAAGTGCTGCAAACCCTGGTCTATTCCTTTTCCAAAAGTGCAGAGATGAAATTTACAATGACGTGCCAAGAAATCCCAAGTGTCCAACCCTGAAAATGACTGAGAAAATACATCATATAGACAAGCCTAACCCATTCCCATGCCTCTAGGGGTCGATCTCATCATTCTAGGAGCTGTTTCAACCATATCTAAACTAGGAACTAGAAAATAGGCAATGAAAACAACTTGCCTCTATATGCTAGGAAACTGATCCATTCACTTACATTTCACCTTTTGGTGAATGAATCTTATAGAATGAGTAAAAATGTGCCAAAACTACATCATGATCATGAAATTACATCAATGTACATATGGAGTTACATGAAAAAGTGAAACTGGCCAAAACTAGGTGAAATTCTGAGCTGCTGAGTGAAAAATAAGCCAAATTCCTCTATGCGTCGCACCCAAAATCTCTATGCATAACACAAGTTTGGATCTGATTTTGAGGCCCTTCCCGAAGTACAAATTGAGCGCATGATAGCTCGTTGGAAAGCCCTACCTTTCTAATTTCCAACCCAAGTGGAATTTTTGGATTTGGTTTCCATTTTCCTCTCCAAAAGTTCAATCTTCCAACACTGCTTCCTGTGTGTGCAAAAAGTGGCAGAAAGGCCATTTTTAGGGTGTTTTTGACCCTTTAGGCAACCCAGAACTCGATGAAATCCTTAGGTAATCCATGAGCATGCGTAAATTTTGATGAAAAATCCAAAAATTCAAATTTTTCCCCCTGAAGAGCTGCCAATTATAAGTGCGCGCCAAGTGGCGCTACACGTTGGGTAGAAAAACCTGTTTTGTGACAAAAAAATTCAAAATTGACAATTTTTTTCCCAAATTTCTTGAAATTTGGGTTGAAGTTCCCTGATCAAATTCTATGCTCAACCAAATAAGCTTTGGCCAAGATTTGGAGCCTATCATGCCTTTTGCGATGCTTCAGTGCCCTCCTTAGCCTTGCCTTCAGGATTTTGATCCTTGCTTTACAAACATGATGTCGCGCCCAATAGTGATTCTTCATGTGTCTGAGCATATTATTCTCCTTTTTTTCCTTCTCCAACAGCTTCTAAAGATGCATGCTGACCCTCTCAAGCCAAGTTTCTCTATCGGCCTCAATCTCACGCTCAATGGGTGTCATCTCGGATGGGCTTCTTCAGGCCACTTGCCAGTTCTCGCGGATGTTTTGCAACTCCATGATTGTCTGCTGATCCTCCAAATTTTTTTTCCGCTGCTCCAAGTAGTTTATGATCCATTGAGCTCTCTGCAATTTTTTGGTCAATGTGTCGATCTCGGCCTTCTGCTCCTGAATGATCTCTCTCAATTTTGAGCTTGGAGAGCTCAAATCCTCATCAATCAATACGAAATTAGTATCATGGCCTCCTGAAGGGCCCTCGTCCTGCATGGGCCTCTTACCTCTGTCATGTACCTGTGCTGCTGATGACGGCAACGGGACCCCTTCCACCCCGGGTGGAGATAGTACTCATCGGGCTGCTGCAAATAATACTCTCGTGCCTCTCTGATAAGTGACATACACTGGCACACTAATAGGCTCTGTATCGTGACCTTCAAACTGATGTGAAGGTTCTCCTGGCTCATTAACAATCTCTGGAGGAGGCTGAGGGGCTGTGAAGAAGTCACGGGAAATGAAATCTTCCCATGCAATGCCCTGCAATCCAAGCTGATGTACAACAATGATCTTGATGAGCGCGTAGTGATAAATGTTGTTGTACTGTTGCTCGGGAGTCTTCTTTTACACAACAGTGGTCATTCTCTCGATATTTCGACACATGAAATATGGAATGTTCATCATCCTCACTCTCGTGAAATGAATCAATAATCTAATGTGGTAGGCATAGAGGTGTGAAAACTGGCCCTCACAACTAAAGTATCTGATAATGAGTCTCATCAAAGGTGCATTGGATTCCTTCAGTAAATGGAATGGGAATACCCTGCTGAGCTTCCTCACATAGCTAGGCCTAATGTATGGCTCTTAATTCACTTTGTCCACCTACTGTCTCTTGTTCCACCCTTCACCTACATTCGGTATTCCTGTTGCCTGAGAAATGGTTTCTGGTGTCAAGGTGAAGTTTACACCAGCAAGAGTTACCTGACCATCATGAAAATGTAAAACAAACAACTGAGCTATCTCCTGATGATGCTGAATCTGAGAAATCATCTCACAGTACTGATAGCATGACTGCTCTCAAAAACATGCCATGGCAAGTGGGCAGGCCTGCAAATGAGTCAATTTAGTGGGCTCTTATCTCACATGTTTTCACCTTTACGAGGCCTTCTCGATGGTAGAATCATTGTCTTGTTCATATGATGAATCTGTGTCCGTCTCCATGGTGCTGCAAGGTGTATGTCAAGTGTATGTTTGGTTTGTTGAAAATGAGAAATTGGTGCCTTTGTTTCAATTGCAAAAATATACCAAGTAGGAAGGGACTGTGGTAAATAAGACAGTGGGAACAATGGACTATAATCAAGTGAGATTTAAAATACAAGGACACTCACTTGATTATTTGGGGACTTGGGGTTTGGGGATTTTATAAATAAGATAGGGAAATAGGAAAAAAAGATAGGAAATGAAGTAGTTTATGGATAGGAGATGGACTTAGGAACAAGTGATTTTGGGGATGTAAGTGAATAGGGGAATAGACTGTAGTAATGCAATAACAGTGAGGAAAGGGAACATGAGGTGGAAAATGAAAAAGGGTTTGGCACCAAAATCAAATTTTAACCCTCAAACTCAAACCCTAAGGAGAAATTTTCCAATCAAAATGATAGGGTTTACTTTGACATTCAAATTCTCATATGTAATCTCAACCTACACCAAACATTGGAAAATAGCAATGACAAAATCTCATAAACTTACTTGGTGCATGGAGCAACCGATCAAAATTCAATTTGGGAGAAGACTGGCAAAAAATTTAAGTTTCGGGCCTGTGCACCGCGCACATAACCCAATGCGCCGCGCCTGGTGTATGCGCCGCATGTGCTCAAAACAATACGATGATGTGCGGCCCAATGCGTCATGACAACCATGTGCACCGCGACCTTCCTCCTATGTGTCGCGACTGAATCTCACCCACAGTTCCAGCCTTCAAACCCTGTTTCCATTCTTTCACAATTGAACTCGGCTTCACTGATGTTTCTGGGTGAAAATGAACTGTTTGAATGGTGAAAATATCTTGTATAGCCATGGAATTTTATTTTTAATTTAGAAAACCCACTTTCTAATGTTTCAACTTTGGCACTTTTCACTTTTTAGTACAAACTCTGTTTTGCTTGTTTCCTTTGAGTTTTTTTTTTTAGCTGAATGACGAAACTTTTGTCTTTTTTTTGGAGGGATAGCTGACATGGAATTTGGAAAAGGTGACTAGGGATGCACCTGAAGATCTTCACAACTGAGAAAACTTTTAAAAAATTACATGGCATTTATTACAAAAGACAAAATTGACAATTTTTCTTCAAAACAGAGTTTTGAAGAATAATCATGATCTAACATTATGACGATGAAATTTTTGAAATGAAAACTTATGTTGAACCTCCCTCATGTACCTGCTGGAATTATTGGACACTTTGAAGACTAAATTTGTGAAACCCTAAGCCTAATGAGACTGAAAACCCTAAACAGACTCTTTTCCCACCAAAAGACCAAACATTGACTGTCATTGACTGTAAAATGATTTTCATGGATTTTGATGAATAGACCTGAGCCAGCAGGTACAAGACATGAGAAACATGAGTGAAAAGACCCTTCCATCAGAAGATCGATGATCCTAATGGAATGCAGATAACTGAAGTGAATGAGACACCTAAAATGAAATGCAACAAAAGAGATTTTGATCTCTGACAGAGGGATGAAGAGACCGACTCTAACATTGGCTCTAGTGGGGATGGTAGCTCCTTGGAGGTGCCAAGAACTACAGATTTCTAGGAGAGCAGGCAGTGCCTTCATCCATTGGGCTATGGAGTACATAACTTTGAAAAATAAATAGAAGACTCTTGACTGATTTATTGACTGAAAATTTGACTCAAACTGACTCAATTTTGAAACTGAAATGACTGAAAAAAATGACTTAAAAAACTCAAAACAAAGCTGAAATCCATCTTTAGAATTATAGCCTTCACTTCGGGCTCGAAGAAAATATTACAGCGCACACTTGTAATGAAACTGAAATAAATGGTATGTACAGTGACAATGTAATCAGCAGAAAACATCTTAGAAATGATACCACTTGAGTAGCCGACCATTGACCGGCCCTCCTGGACAATCTTCCCCGTTCATCTCCTTCAAAAGAAAAGCATTCTGACCTCGATATGCAGTAATTTTAAAGGGTCCTTTCTATAGATTTTTGAACTTACCGTGCTTACCCTTTTCCTCGTTTCTTGCATCCCATTTCAGCACCACTTCTTCCAATTGAAATTCGTCCGCCTTTGCTTTCTTGTTGTAGATCTTATTAATTCTCTCCTGCATCTTGAATGTTTTTTCAAAAACTTCTTCTCTTGTCTGCTGCAAATGGATCATTTGATTTATTCTTCTTTGCATATGATCATCTTCACTGCCAGCTTCCTGTAGAATTTTGACCACCGGAACTGCGAGAAAGGTAGGAAACACTGTATCAACTCCATAAACTAACTCAAAGGGGGAAATACCAATGGATTTCTTCTGACTCACTCGATCTGCCCAAAGTGCATTGGCCAGCTTCTTATGCCAACTTTGCTTGTTTATTTCCAACAACTTTTTAATGATGTTAACCAAAGATTTGTTGGAAGACTCCGCCAATTCGTTGCCTTGCGGATGATAAGCAGTTGAGTGCCCCAAAATGATTTTATACTTGTCACAAAACTCAATCATCTTCTTGGATTTGAAAGCTGCTGCATTATCAGTGATTAACTTATTCAGGCAACCAAAACGAGACAAAATTTTATTCTCAAGGAAAGAAATTATTACCGAAACTGTAGCTTGCCTGGTGGGAATTGCTTCAATCTATTTTGTGAAATAATCTGTCGCTGTTATGATCCATATATGCTGACCTGAAGAAGCGGGATGAATTTCACCAATGAAATCCAAACCCCACTGCTGAAAAGGAGCACTTACCTCAATGGGCTTAAGCGGAAAAGGCTGCAATTTCTGCCTCCCTTCAAAAATATGACATTCGTGATAGCTTTTGACAGTCTTATACACATCAAAAAAAAATTTCGGCCAATAATATCCCACTCTCAAAATCTTATTGGCCGTTGTTTTCCAAAAAAGGTGACCGCCACAATCTCCTTTGTGAAAATCCTCCATAAACCACTTTGCTTCTTCTTCCACCAAACAGTTTAACAAAACACCACCAGGATCTCTCCAATAAAGTGAATTATTCAAAACACAAAACTTAGAAGCCTTCAACTTTAGATTTCTACTCTTATTTCTATCCATGCCAGGCGGTGGTGACAAATTTTGAAGCACATATACAATATCTGAATACCAAGGAGAAATCACAAATATTTCTGATACCGGAACTGATGAACTTTCCTCATTCTCCTTGGACATAGTAGCAATAAGGTTGATGTCCAAGGCATGTAAATTTGACTCAGCCATTAGCTTTGTAAGATTTGTGGGCTTTATCTCCACATCATACTCGAGCAAGGCTGCAATCCATCTACCCCGTCTCCCCTCCGGATCTGTTTGCACTAAAACATCCTTAACAGCAGCGTTAGGAACATAAGCAATAACATGAGAATGCAGAATATATACCCGAAAATATTTCAACGCCTTCACAAGAGCAAGAGCTTGCTTTTCAATGATGTTATATTTCAAGGCTGCATCTCTTATGGTACGGATGAAAAAATCAATTGGTTTTTCATGCCCATCTCTTTTCTGCATTAATACCGCTGCCATTGTATGCTCCAAAGCAAATGAAAATAAAATAAAATCGTGAGTGTAATCCAGGCTGATCAAAATAGGAGCTGAAGAAAGAATCAACTTTACTAGATTGAAATAATTTACTGCCTCCTCTGACCACTTCACTACGCTATCCTTCTTAAGCATGTCTGTAATCTCTCTTAGATGTTCAGCAAGATTAGGCACAAAGCGGCATAAAAAATTCATCTTACCATTGAAGGACTGAATCTCTTTCTTATTCCGGGGAAGATCAATTTTCTGAATAGCTTCAACTCGTGCTGGGTCAATACGGATGCCATATTTTGAGATAATATGACCAAGAATTTTGCCCTCATCCATGGCAAACAAACTCTTTTTCAGATTGAGTGACACACCATACTTTCTAGATCGCTGAAAAAAAACTTTCAAATGGTAAAGGTGCTCTTCATCAGAATTGGAAAATACTGTCAAATCATCAAGATACACAACTAAGAAAACATCTTTCTCATTTGCAAATTCCATATCCATTGTGCGCTGAAATGTCGCACTAGCATTCTTCAAACCGAAAGGCATTTTAGCATAATGGAAAGTTCCCTACGGAGTGGTGAACGTCGTTTTGTCTCTATCATCCTCATGGACCAGAATTTGGTTATACCCGGAATAACCATCGGGTAGTGACATACGGGATACTCCAACTACTCGCTGCAATATGTGATCCATTTTGGGCAATGGATAATTGTCTTTCAAAGAAACCTTGTTCAAATTCCTAAAATCAATGCAAAAACGAATCTCACCTGTCTTCTTGCAAACGGGTACCAAATTGGAAATCCAATCAGAAAAACTTATAGGAACAATGATACCAGCCTTGTATTATCGATTCACCTCCTTCTCAATCGACGGCAGCAACTTCGGATTTATCCTTCTCAACTTCTGCCGGAAGGGCTTTTGATTTGGTTTGATAGGAATGGTGTGCTAAATTATATTTGTATCATATGTATTCAAATATGAATAGTCCCAAGCAAATACATCAGTAAAATAAGACAAAAAACTAACATATTTTTCTTTTACATCCGGTGGCAATGCTTTGGACAATTTCACCATATTTGGATTCTCAGCTGATCCAATGTTCACGTCTTCAACTCCCTTTTCTGTTGGCCGCAAGGTTGGTTTTCTAGCTATGTCATCTTGATCAAAAAGTTCTTCTAAAGGTATCAAACCCTTAGGAATGACATTATCTTTCAGCTGTAATACCTCCATCTGATTTATTTTCACATCATCCTCACCATCATCAGGCCCCACGTCAATTGAAGTCTCTTTGAATTTGCCTTTGTTTTGTAGAAATTCATCAATCTCATCATCATCTTGGAATACTTGCCAATGCCTCTGGTTTTCCGGGACAGTCAGACGATGTTTCACATGAATTTCAAACTTGTTACTTGAGTTCATTGGAATCTTCAAATTACTTGCTGCCTTAGCAAGAGCATCTGCAATACCATTCTGAATACGAGGGATACAAGTCAAAGTATAGTCTGAAAAAAACTTCAAGATATCAAGAACAACATTTCGATAAGCCCGCATTCGAGGATGCTTAGCTTGAAATTCACCCTTCACTTGCTTAATTACCAACTCGGAGTCGCCATACACTGCAATCCTCTTAGCATTCAACTTTCTAAGTATTTTTAGACTAGCAATCAAAGCTTCGTATTCTGCCTCATTATTCGAACAATCAAATGCTAATTTGTAAGAAAAAACCCTCACATTACTCAGTACCTTGTTTGGGGTGGAAAAAGGACTATGTACCCAAATACCAATTCCAACACCATCACTCCCTACTGCACCATCAAAATCCATAGTCCATAAACCATATTCATCTTCTTCCAAGTGCTGAAATTGTTTTTGCTCTGTTATTCCTGCTTGTTGTCCATCAACTTTCTGTTGCTGTCGGGAGGCTAATTGCTCAGTGGAACTCTCAAGTTCTTGCCTTTCTTTCATCAAAACTTCTCTGAAATTTTTTGTGATCTCTGGAATATCCTTTGCTTCAACTAACTGACTATCTACATCATTGAAACTATCTGAATACAAAACAAAAGACTCTAAATCTGTATGTACATAATTAATCGAATGATTTACCGGTTTCTCCTTGCTGGTGATCATGTACTTCATGTTTTGTTCCTGATATAATCTTCTCATCTGACAGAACACAGGAATGGTAGCATAGGAGAAATCGAGCTGTAATGTTCCCTTCAACTTTGCTCCCCAAGATCTGGAAAGAAGCATGCCAAATCTAGGAGGAATGTCGACCACAACCACATCCATCAAAACGTTCCTAGTTGGAATCTGATCTAAACTAACCACCAAATCTTTGATTAGCCCGATGCATATTACTCTGCTGGAATCAAAAGAATAAATATCATGAGATTTCCTATTTATTTCCAATCCCAATTTCTCCATGATTGCCCTCAGCATGAGATTATGGGAAGCTTCAGAATCAAACATGGCATTATTCAACACAAAATCATGCAATCTAAGGCTGATATAAAAAGGGGGCACATCGCTATGGGGAGACTCACCATCCAATGTTGGACCAAATATCAACTCAGGTTGATCATCTTCCACATTCACCATATCAGACATTGGATAAAAATTTAAAATTTTAGATACTTGACCCTTGCAGCTGCTATTTCTCATCAACTCAGTCAAAGGAATGGAAACTTTTAACTTAGCAATCTCACCTTCTAAGCTAAAAGCTGAAGTTTTTTCTACCTCTTTGACTGGGGCATCCTTCTTTTCAGCTTTCTCCCTCGATACAATCGGTTGATTAGATCTTTCATTTGATGTTGGAGACTTGCTAGTAGTAGGATCAACTACATCTTTTCCCTTCTTTTGTGCAATGGGTGCATCATTCTTTGTTGCTAAAACTTCTTTTCTTTTTTGGATTGGGTTGATAGGCACATCTCTGTTTCTAAGTGAATATTTTCGTTGTTGGGCGGACAAAGCATTCATATAACCTCTCTGATACTCATTCGACTCTTCTTCAAGAGCCGTGTCATTTGCCAAGATAAAATCCTCATCCTTTTGTTCAGCTGAATTTTCTGCATACTCCTCATCCTTGGTGATAAAGGTTGGCATATCATCAGGGGTAAAAAAGTGATTTTCTTCTCCGATTACATTGTCTTCATCATTTGATTTCGGGCTAAAAAAATTCTACTGTAAAGGAGTCTTTACCTGCTGCTGTGCCGGCGATTCTTGTACTCGCTGCTCTCGTTGTTTGATCCTGAATTGTGGTTGCTGTTGTCCACAGAAATTTGGATTTCTGATCTATGTTTCAGGCTTATCAAGTTTCATTCTTTCAATCATCTTTTCCACCTTACGAAGTACTTGATATGAAGTAGAAGCTTCTTCCTTTATCACAACTTTCTTCTCAGCTTTCAATCTGGCACTCTTGTCATTCAAATTAGCTTCAACACTCATTGCAATTTTCTCCATATCCTCCAAACTGGGCAGATCTCTTTCTTGTAATGAATAGGCCATGTCCGGATCAAAACCATCTAGAAACTTAAGCAAATATAACTTCTTATATGGCCTTAAATCATCAGGAATTGCATTATAAACCACATTGAATCTTATAAAATAGTCTTGGACTGACTCACCTATGTTGCGCTTGATCTTGGTATATTCAGAAGTGATTTGAAGAGGATCTTTCTTTACTTCCCACTGATCTAAAAATTTTCTCTGCAGCTCGGCCAATGTAGCAATACTTCTAGGCTGCAAAGCTCTAAACCACTTTCGTACTTCACCTCCAAAAGTTTTCACAAACAATCTCATGGTGATATTTTCTGCATCAATTTCATGAAGATCGAAGAAATCTGCCATTCTTTCAATATGTTGTTGAGCAGGAACACTTTGAGGAGTGCCATCAAACAATGGGATCTTACTTTGATAATCAGTGGGCATAGCATCCAAGTTTTGAGGCAAGACAAGGGGTGCAAATCTAGCAGCCATTGCTCTTGGTGGATTTATAATCTGTCTTGGAGAAACAGGTGGAGTAGGAGCAGTAGATGTATGAGGTGTATGTGGTGTGGATGGAGGTGATATTACTGCAGACTGTTTATTAGAAATAGATGGTTGCATGGGGATGGTAGGAATGAAAGAAGGCTCGGTACGAACTTGTGAATCCGATGTCACTACTGATGGCCCAAGATTTTCAGATGTAGATTCTATAAACTCAGGAATGTTTGTTGCCACAATGGAGTTTTGAATATTCAAGATGTAACTGTCGATGGATCTATTAGCCTGTTCAATTACAAGATACTTGATAAACTCTGGATTTATGACAGTAGAACTAATAGCACTTTCAGATTTAGTTTCAAACAACGATAAACCAAATTGCTCGTCAAATTCAATATCTTCAAGGTATTCAAACACATCAGGACATGAATGAGATTTGTATAGAGGAATCACGAGACTTTCTCGATGAAGGATTCTTGAAATCAGATTGAGATTCTCATACACTAGAGGTGGATCGAGATCCAGATTTTCTCTAGTATGTCTTTTGGAAGCCAGTGTGTTGGATTAATTACAAAATCAAAGCAACAAAACCAACTTGTTCAGCCTATCAAATTCTAGACTCATCACCCAAAAGTCCAGAACGATCTGATATACTGGGATAATTCACAAGTCAAGTGTTATGTTTACAAGCTAGACCGGAGATTGAATGAAGCAACATTTATCTACTTTCGTTAATACAAAGCAAAAGCGTTTCGAAGGCTACCTGGCATAACTTCAGGCTCCCTCTGTATCTTATAAAACAAATAACACTAAAAATAAAACCACTTTCTTCCCCAGTATGGTCGCCACTATGTTATTGGCCTAAATCTACCTCAGGCTAAAGGAAGGTAGAGTTCAGGGTAACATCAAACCACACTCAGTCTGGTAGCTAGCCCTACCAGAACAGGAGAGGGCTATCTCCGGGTCAATCTCAACAAAAATAGTCAATAGGGCTTGATATGAATTAAAGTAAAAGCTAATTTTAGGCTAGGTATATAAGTAAAGGAGTTTGATTGTGTTTTTGGGGGTTTTTTTGGATCAAAGGGAAAGGCAGTTTTGGGTGCGGGGATTAGGCCCAGTTTTTGCAGAGTTCTGATTGGGGCAAGGAAGACAATTTTTTTGATGCTTTAGAATGAGTGATTGGATGGATTAGATTGGTGAGGATCTGAAGAGGGAAAGAGGGTCTCAAGAGTCCTCCTCAAACATATGAAAACATGAAAAATTAAACAAAACTAAAGGCAGAGCAGGGCAATCCACTGAATTCCACCTTTAACACTGATTTGTTTAATCTAAGAAGAAAGGAGAGAGGAAATGATACACATAAACATCAGTGAACTTATAGTTACATATAGAAACACACCATCAAAACACATAGCCACATGGATCCCAAAACGTGCTGCAAACCCTGGTCTATTCCTTTGCCAAAAGTGCAGAGATGAAATGTACAATGAAGTGCCAAGCAATCCCAAGTGTCCAACCCTGAAAATGACTAAGAAAATACATCATATAGACAAGCCTAACCCATTCTCATGCCTCTAGGGGTCGAGCTCATCATTCTAGGAGCTGTTTCAACCATATCTAAACTAGGAACTAGAAAATAGGCAATGAAAACAACTTGCCTCTATATGCTAGGAAACTTATCCATTCACTTACATTTCACCTTTTGGTGAATGAATCTTCTAGAATGATTAAAAATGTGCCAAAATTACATCATGATCATCAAATTACATCAAGTTACATAAAGAGTTACATGAAAAAGTGAAACTGGCCAAAACTAGGCGAAATTCTGAGCTGCTGAGTGAAAAATAGGCCAAATTTCTCTATGCATCGCACCCAAAATCTCTATGCGTAGCACAAGTTTGGAGCTGATTTCTAGGCCCTTCCTAAATTCCAAATTGAGCGCATGATAGCTCATTGGAAAGCCCTACCTATCTACTTTCCAACTCAAGTGGAATTTCTGGATTTGGTTGCCATTTTCCCCTCCAAAAGTTCAATCTCCCAACACTGCTTCCTATGTCTGCAAAAAGTGGCAGAAAGGCCATTTTTAGGGTGTTTTTGACCCTTTAGGCAACCCAGAACTTGATGAAATCCTTAGGTAATCCATGACCATGCATAAATTTTGATGAAAAATCCAAAAATACATATTTTTACCCCTGAAGTGCTGCCAATTATAAGCGCGCAAGTGGCACTATGCGTCGGGTAGAAAAACCTGTTTGGTGACCAAAAAATTCAAAATTGACAAAATTTTTCCCAAATTTCTTGAAATTTGGGTTGAAGGTCCCTAATCAAATTCTATGCTCAGCCAAAGAAGCTTCGGCCAAGATTTGGAGCCTATCATGCCTTTTGCGACGCTTCAGTGCCCTCCTTAGCCTTGCCTTCAAGATTTTGATCCTTGCTTTACAAACGTGATGTCGCGCCCAATAGTGATTCTTCATGTGTCTGAGCATATTCTTCTCCTCTTTTTTTTTCTCCAACAACTTCTCAAGATGCATGTTGACCCTCTCAAGCCAAGTTTCTCTATCGGCCTCAATCTCACGCTCAATGGGTGTCATCTCGAATGGGCTTCTTCGGGTAGCTTTCCGGTTCTCATGGATGTTTTGCAACTCCATGATCATCTGTTGATCCTCCAACATTTTTTTCCACTGATCCAAGTAGTTTATGATCCATTGAGCTCTCTGCAATTTGTCGGTCAATGTGTCGATCTTGACCTTCTGCTCCTGAATGATCTCTCTCAATTTTGAGCTTGGAGAGCTCAAATCCTCATCAATCAATACGAAATTAGTATCATGGCCTCCTGAAGGGCCCTCGTCCTGCATGGGCCTCTTACCTCTATCCTGTACCTGTGCTGCTGATAATGGCAATGATACCCCTTCCACCCCGGGTGGAGATAGTACTCGTCGGGCTGCTGCAAATAATACTCTCGTGCCTCTCTGATAACTGACATACACTAGCACACTGATAGGCTCTGTCTCGTGACCTTAAAACTAATGTGAAGGGTCTCCTGGCTCATGAACAATCTCTGGAGGAGGCTGAGGGGCTATGAAGAAGTCACGGGAAATGAAATCTTCCCATGCAATGCCCTGCAATCCAAGCTGATGTACAACAATGATCTTGATGAGCGCGTAGTGATAAATGTTGTTGTACTGTTGCTTGGGAGTCTTCTTCTGCATAAGAGTGGTCATTCTCTCGATGTTTCGGCACATGAAATACGGAATGTTCATCATCCTCACTCTCGTGAAATGCATCAATAATCTGATGTGGTAGGCATAGAGGTGTGAAAACCGGCCCTCACAACTGAAGTATCTGATAATGAGTCTCATCAAAGGTGCATAGGATTCCTTCAGGAAATAGAATGGGAATACCCTGTTGAGCTACCTCACATAGCTAGGCCTGATGTATGGCTCATAATGCACTCTGTCCACCTGCTATCTCTTGTTCCACTCTTCACCTACATTCGGTATTCCTGTTGCCTGAGAAATGGTTTCTGGTGTCAAGTTGAAGTTTACACCAGCAAGAGTTACCTAACCATCATGCAAATGTAAAACAAACAACCGAGCTAACTCTTGATGATGTTGAATCCGAGAAATCATCTCACAGTACTTATAGCATGACTGCTCTCGAAAACATGCCATGGTAAGTGGGCAGGCCTGGAACTGATTCAATGAAGTGGGCTCTTATCTCACATGTTTTCCACCTTTACGAGGCCTTCTCGATGCATGCATCTCAGTGGTAGAATCACTGTCTTGTTCATGTGATGAATTTGTGTCCATCTCCATGGTGCTGCAAGGTCTATGTCAAGTGTATGTTTGGTTTGTTGAAAATGAGAAATTGGTGCCTTTGTTTCAATTGCCAAAATATGCCAAGTAGGAAGGGACTGTGGTAAATAAGACAGTGGGAAAAATGGACTATAATCAAGTGAGATTTAAAATACAAGGATAGTCACTTGATTATTTGGGGACTTGGGGTTTGGGGATTTTATAAATAAGATAGGGAAATAGGAAAAAAAGATAGGAAATGAAGTAGTTTAGGGATAGGAGATGGATTTAGGAACAAGTGATTTTGGGGATGTAAATGAATAGGGGAATAGACTGTAGTAATGCTATAACAGTGAGGAAAGGGAACATGAGGTGGAAAATGAAAAATGGTTTGGCACCAAAATCAAATTTTAACCCTCAAACTCAAACCCTAAGGAGCAATTTTCCAATCAAAATGATAGGTTTTACTTTGACATTCAACTTCTCATATGTAATCTCAACCTACACCAAAAATTGGCATATAGCAATTACCAAATCTCGTAAACTTAGTTGGTGCATGGAGCAACCAATCAAAAATCAATTTTGGAGAAGACTGGCAGAAAATTTAAGTTTCGGGCCTGTGCGCCGCACAAATAACCCAATGCGTCGCGCCTGGTGTATGCGTCGCACGCACTCAAAACAATACCGTGATGTGCAGCCCAATGCGTCGCGACAACCATGTGCACCGCGACCTTCCTCCTATGCACCGCGACTAAATCTCACCCACAGTTCCGGGCTTCAAACCCTGTTTTCATTCTTGCACAATTGAACTCGGCTTCACTGATGTTTCTTGGTGGAAATGAACTATTTGAATGGTGAAAATATCTTGTATAGCCATGGACTTTGATTTTTAATTTAGAAAACCCACTTTCTAATGTTTCAACTTTGGCACTTTTCACTTTTTAATACAAACTCTGTTTTTCTTGTTTCCTTTGAGTTTTTTTTTAGTTGAATGACGAAAATTTTTTCTATTTTTTGTAGGGATAGCTGACATGGAATTTGACAAAGGAGACCAGGGTTGTGCCTGAAGATCTTCACAACTGAGAAAAATTTTAAAAAATTACATGGCATTTATTACAAAAGACAAAATTGACGATTTTTCTTCAAAATAGAGTTTTGAAGAATAATCATGATCTAACATTATGACGATGAAATTTTTGAAATGAAAGCTTATTTTGAACCTCCCTCATGTGCCTTTTGGCATTATTGGACACTTTGAAGACTAAATTTTTGAAACCCTAAACCTAATGAGACTGAAAACCCTAAACAGACTCTTTTCCCACCAAAAGACCAAACATTAACTGTCATTGACTGTAAAATGATTTTGATGGATTTTTATGAGCAGACCTGAGCCAACAGCTACAAGACATGAGAAACATGAGTGAAAATACCCTTCTGTCAGAATATCGATGCTCCTAATGGAGTGCAGATGATTGAAGTGAATGAGACACCTAAAATTAAATGCAACAAAAGATATTTTGATCTATGACGGAGGGATAAAGAGACCGACTCTAACAGAAGTTTTGACAAAGTTGATACAGGAAATGTTTCCTAATGCCAAAAATATAGTAGAGGAAACTCATGATGATAAAAAAATAAATGTTAATTGTGATTTCATAAACTCTAATGTTGTATGGAAGAACCACCATATTCCAAAGATGGATATGAAGAATTTTGATGGCAAGGATCTTGTAACATGGATACCAAAGATGGAGCAATATTTTGATCTCAATAATGTGAAAAACACACAAAAGGTACACATTGCAACTTTACATTTAGAAAAAAATACATTTGTCTGGTATCGATGGCTTTCATCCTATGAAAAAATTGTCACTTGGTCAATTTTTACGGAGGAAGTGATAGCACATTATGAGGATACAAAGAGAAACACCTTCTTTAGCCAATTGATAAATCTCAAACAAAAGGGTTCAGTGGTGGAGCACATTGAGGACTTCGAAAAATTGAATATAAGGGTAACTAATATTCCAGAGGAACACATGATTGATGTCTTCATAGGTACTTTAAAGGATAACATCAAACATGAAGTTCGTGTTTGGGAACCTAATTCATTAGAGAAGGCATTCATGTTGGCAAGAAAAAATGAATGTAAAATTATGGCGACAAGGAAGCCTACCACTCACATCTATAAAGATGGAAGTATTGCTAGTCCTAGAATTCCAGAACCTACAAGGTTGACACCAAAAAAATTGGAAGAAAAGGGAGAAAAAGGGCTTTGCTACAGTTGTGATAGGAAATACACTAAAGGTCATAAGTGTGCTGAGAAGAAATTATTTTACATAGATTGTGAAGAGGAGGAAGAAAATGAACAAGAAACTTCAAAAGAAGAGGATATACACCAGGACCCAACCCTAGAAGAAGAAGAAATGAGTCTGACCATATCGTGTAATGCATTGGCAGGAATTACCAATCCTCAAACTCTCAAGATAGAAGGACATATCAAGAAGAAAAATTTAATAGTGTTGATTGATTCAGGTAGCACCCATAATTTTATTCATTGTAAGGTAGCCAAGGAATTGAATTGTTTCCTATACCTAGCACCAGAATGTCAAGTGATGGTTGCAAATGGAGGAACTATAAATTGCTTTGAAAAATGCCATAATATCAAGCTAACCATGGGGGAATATGTATTGACTAGTCCAATGCTTTCCATTCCTATGGGAGGTGCTGATGTTGTACTAGGAGTACAATGGTTACAATCTTTGGAGATGGTAGCTTTTAATTTTCAAGAACTTTTCTTGAAATTTTTTTCAGAAGGAAAGGAAGTCGAATTACGGGGTATTGAAGGGAAGCCGGGAAGGATAATAAGCTCTAATGTCATGACAAAGCTTCTAAAGAAAGAACAACGAGGCTTAATTGCACAATTATGCTCACTAGAAGTTCCGACATCAAAATCATCTATTTCTGCAGATCTCCAACAAGTCTTGGACAATCATTCAAAGGTGTTTGAAACTCCCAAAGGACTCCCACCTATTCGTGATCATGATCATGCTATTCATTTGATTCCAGGAAGTGTTCCTCCAAACATCAGGCCTTATGGATATCCTTATGTCCAAAAGAGCGAAATTGAACGTATGATTGCAGAAATGTTAGAGGCGGGTATAATTCAACCTAGTCAAAGTTCTTTCTCTGCTCCTGTAGTATTGGTACACAAGAAGGATGGATCATGGCGAATGTGTCCGGATTATAGGGAGCTCAATAAGCTCACCATTAAAGATAAATTTCCCTTTCCTGTGATTGATGAATTATTGGATGAATTACATGGAGCAATTTATTTTACCAAGTTGGATCTTCGTTCAGGATATCATCAAATTAGAATGAAGACTGAAGATATTCCGAAAACAAAATTTCAAACTCATGAGGGTCATTATGAATTTTTGGTCATGCCTTTTGGCCTTACCAATGCACCTTCTACATTTCAAGGATTGATGAATTCCATTTTCAAACCCTTCCTTAGAAAATTTGTGCTAGTATTTTTTGATGACATACTAATCTACCACAGGTCTTGGAAGGATCATGTTCAACAAGTTGACAGGGTGCTCAAACTATTGGAGGAGGAACAATTATATTCAAAAACATCCAAATGTTTCTTTGGAGTACAAGAAGTGGAATACATGGGTCATATTGTATCTCACGAGGGTGTTAAGGTAGACCTTAACAAAATTAAATCCATTAATGAATGGAAATTTCCCACAACCATAAAGCAATTATGAGGATTTCTTGGGTTAATAGTGTATTACCGAAAGTTTGTTAAGAATTATGGGAGAATAACACCACCTCTAACAACATTATTGAAGAAAGAGGCATTTTCATGGACTCCTCAAGCAACTAAGGCCTTTGAACATCTTAAAGAGGCAATGTGCCTAGCACCGATCTTAGCTACGCCAGACTTCACAAAAACCTTTATTGTGGAATGTGATGCCTCAGGAAATGGAATTGATGCTATGTTAATGCAAGAAGGAAGACCCATTGCATTTGAAAGTTGTCCAATCAAAGGAAAGTATTTACAGAAAGAAATTTATGAGAAGGAAATGTTGGCAATACTACATGCACTAAAGGAATGGCAACCTTACCTAATGGGAAGGCACTTCAAGGTAAAAAATGACCATGATAGTATTAAAATTTTTTTGGAACAAAGACTATCTTCATAAGATCAGTAAAAATGGGTCACAAAGATGTTGGGTTATGACTTTGAAATCATCTACAAAAAAGGGAAGCTAAATTTTGTTGAAGATGCACTCTCAATAAAGGATGACGAGGTGGAAGCATTACTTTGTGAAATTTCTATTATCCAACTAGATTTGATAACCGAAGCAAGAGATGAATGGAAGAAGGATAAAGAAGTGTGGACACTCATTCAAAAGTTGAATCAAGATCCCAGTATATCTTATACATTTAGTTGGAAAAATGATTCCTTATGGTACAAAGATCACTTATATCTTTGTAAGAAATCCCTAGTAAAACAAAAGCTACTTTTGGAATTGCACACTTCTCCTTTTGGAGGACACTCAGGATTTTTTAAAAATTACCACAGGGTGAAGAAATATTTTTTTTGGGATGGCCTTAAATCTGATATTCAAAAGTTTGTGGCAGAATGTTTGGTTTTCCAGAAAAATTAAGTTGAGAAAATTAAGACCTCGGGTCTTCTACAACCTTTATCCATTCCAAGTCAATGTTGGGAGGATATTTCAATGGATTTTATCACAGGTTTACCTAAGTCCAAAGGAAATAGTGTCATCATCGTGGTAGTTGATAGACTTATCAAGTAGGCACACTTTTGTGCATTACATCATCCATTTAAATCAAGTACAATTGCTACTACATTTATGGAAACAATTCAAAAGCTACATGGAAACCCAAAGATTATGGTAAGTGACAGAGATCCCATTTTTACTGGAAATTTTTGGACGGAATTATTTTCTTGTTTGGGTACTCAACTGGCTCATAGCTCATATTATCATCCTCAATCTGATGGTCAAACTGAGATAGTGAAAAAATGTTTGGAAGGATATCTTTGTTATTTTGTATTTGACAAAAACACAGTGGGTTAAGTGGTTACCTCTGGTAGAATGGTGGTATAACACTTCCTTCCATACTGCAAAAAAAATGACCTCATTTATGGCACTTTATGGATATCATACACCGTTCATCACATCATATTTAAGAGAAAATTCTAAGGTGAAAGCAGTGGAAGATCACATCGAGCATGAACAACAAGTTCTCCAACTCTTAAAGGATAGCCTCAATCTGGCACAAAATCAAATGAAACAACAAGAAAATCAACATCGTAGGGAGAGAATTTTTTATGTAGGAGATTGGGCATTTTTACGGCTACAACTATACCAAAAAATGTCCCTCAAGAAAGCTAAGAAGGATAATAAATTATCGCCAAAATACTATGGTCATTAGAAGGTGTTGCAAAAGATTGGCACTATGGAATACAAATTGGAGCTTCCTTCTTCTTCGCGAGTGCATCCAGTTTTCCATGTTTCATGCTTAAAGAAGGTTATAGGTGACAAAATTCCAGTTCAAACATTATTTCCAGAAATTTATGAGGAAGGAAAATTCATATTGCAACCTGAAATAGTCACGGAAACAAGAACTCGACAGCTACAAAATCGATCAAGTTTAGAGTATCTCATCAAGTGGAAGAACTTACCCACTAAAGATTCTACATGGGAGGATGATAATTTCATACAGAAGAATCCAGAGCTACTCAAGCATTGAGGACAACACTTTTTTTAAGGATAGGGGCATGTTAGGTCCCCATATTACTAGTGTACTCCCTTATTTTTATTAGTGTAGCCCCCTTATTTTTATTGTTGTGCCCTTGTAACCCCCATATTGTTATTATTGTTCCCTCATTATTATTGTTAGGGCAGCTAGGATTATATTGTGACCCCATGGAGCCCTATATATAGAAGGAGGTTTTTCCATTTGTATCATCCAAGAATTGTTCATTTATGTAATGTATTGGAGGTTGCCCCCTCGAAGTGGCTGATTTTTAAGGCGTTGATCTCTCTTGTCTTCTATTTCTGGAGTTGGTTTCATAACATAATGAACGGTTCATTGCATTGGAATTTCATGTGTATATGCAATGGTTTAAATATGGATTCTATTTTTGATGTCTCCATCGTATTTCTATTGGTATTATGTTGGTTATAAGTATGTATTATGATAGTGATGAGGTATGGATCTCGCCATGTTTTTACTTGTAAATGAATGCACAATTTATCTATTCTAAAAAATATTATATTGTAGCTAATTATGTAAGTCATAAATTCCTCTTAGTGATTCTTAGATAAGTATGAGACCCTTATTCTTAAATTTGTTGTTTTCACATGTAGATTCAATGTTTGTGACATGTTTGACAAAATTCTTATCATGGATAGGAGGGTTCTAGATAAGTTATTTTTGATGTGATTTCGTATGTATAATTTTTCTAATGTTATTTATCATTCCCTAAGTTTTCATGAAGTTCTAGGGAGTGACTAGGGTTCTGGGCCTAAAAAGGTGGCTCAAATCCTAGAGTTATAGGCACAAAACTAGGCATTTGGGGCCCTAGCCGTAGGCTTGCGATGTTGTTCCTGGGGAAATAGCCTCGTCGGCACATGCATGTAGTCTTATTCCTACATCTATGGCTCAAAAGGGTCAAAATGTCAGTGTGACCTATGGGTAAGAGGCCTGAAGGGTTGGGTTTCCTCCTGGGGGTGTTATTGATGCTGTACAAGATTTTCTTGATGTGTTCCTTTTGGTGCAACTTCCTTAAGGTAACCTAGGAGTTTGAATCTCATTTTAGTGGCCTATCATCACATATTTACCCCAGTTGGCTAGTTAATTAGGTAAATTTGGGATGAGGGTGTTACAGAGTGGTATTAGAGCATTGTTCAACTCTTAGAATAGATGGGCGGTGTTTTGATCATGTGTTTATGTTGGTTGCATGCATGTGTAGTATGCTTGTGGTATATGTGTGATTGTTAAATATGCATGGTGTTGGTCATCATTACAATGGTGTCACCATGGGAAAGTTTTTGGTGTCGTTCAAACATGTTCCATAAGGTGTGTATGACTAGTTATGTATTGTTAATGCTTATGTACTGACTTTGTATGCTTGTTTACATGTTACTACATGTTATATATGTATTACTTGTTTATGCTTGGTTATACAATGTTGATTCTTCGGTGTTGTCTGTGCATTCTTGCACACATGTCATTACATGTCATACATGCATTGGTTGTTCATGTTGGGTTACAGGTTGTTCCCACTTATGTATTGTCCATGTAAGTTGGAATGCTTGATGTTGTCATGCATTGTGAGGTCATTGCATGCAAATAGTTCATCATGATGATATTGGTATGTTATGATACTAACATGTTGGATGAGATAGAATATGCAGATCGTCAAGGCAAAGTTGTAGCACTATACTTTCGGGTAAGAGCAGATCATCATACAAGTATTGTACATTTGGCATGTAGGTATGATTTGTTAATGGATTTTATAAGCATTATGGTTATGTACATGACTGTTAGTTTATTTATTTTATGGTTTGATACAGGATAGATGTTAGTTAATTAGTGTGATCATATGTATATGTGTCGGTTAGTCAAGCATGGTAGTAACTTGATCATTATGTTATATGTCGTTGATGAATATGTTAACATGTAGTTAGCTTGATAATTATTTTATGTGTTGTTGATGAGCATGTTATATGTTAGCTTATTGTTGTTATATATTAGTTAACTTTATGATTAGGGTTATAGCATTAATATATTGATGTTATATGTATCGTGCTAAATTGGATGGACTTACGCTAATGGTTAGGGTTATGACATTTAGGTATGAGGTAATATTTTGTGATATTATGTTATGCTAATTTAGGTTGCCTGTGATTCTATGATTTTTATTCATGAACGAAAAATGTTTATGAATCTGTGATGTGAACATGTTAGCTAGTTACTATTATGGACATCATGACTTTATTTATGTTTGAGTTGATATTATGCAATGTCATATAGTGCTAATCCATATTGATTGTGCTGAGAATATAGCCTCCCATTAAGATACATTAAGGTATGAGTTTCTTATGCCACCTATTTTGTACTTGAATGTTTGATTATGTCATCTATATTTTGTTTGGATGTTTTATTAGTTTTATGATATGAGTTTTTGTCTATGAGATTTCATGAATATATGATCTGGTCTTAAGATGGTTGCACTAATGCAGTAGATGTTGAGATAGTTGATATGTACTTTAGTATAAGCAGGTGATAGTGGTATCATTAAGTCTTATGACTCTTAGTTGATCATGATATGTTTGTTAGTCTTAGTAAAGGTGGATTTTAGCTAATATATATGATGTCTTGATATTTGGAATGTGTGATTGACATGTGAGAATAGTTGCAAGGAAACATGCTTGGTATTATAATGACAAGCCAATAGTTGAATTTTTTATAACTAACAACACGATGATCTAATAGCATATAGTAAGATTCAGTTATAGCAAGCTAAGATAATTTGTGTATTGTCATATTTATTTATGTGTTTACAGTTATGTGTTTATGGAAGTATGCTGCATGGATTACATGGCAAGATTTTTCCATGCAATATTAAAGAAGGCTCGCGTTGAGATTTCACTTGGAGGCACTAGTAACCTTGGGATTGAGTAATGGTGTTTGTTGTAAAGTGTTGTGCCTTTGGTAGATTGTGATTTTGTTGCGATTTTTTTTTTTTTTTGATTGTGTCTAGTGTATGGCAAGACCAATTTGTTTTTGGTGTCTTATTGATATTGGTTTCCCTGTTTTTCTTGTTGTTTGTTTATTTTTCTTAACCTTTTATTTTATGTTTTGAGTCTTGGGAATTGGTTCAGGAAAGGGGAGAGTCGATGAAGCTTAGTAATATTTGTGTGCTACCCAATAGGTAATGAGATATTTGGATGAAGCTTGGTTCATAAACAAGCACATTGCAAAATAAGAACATGAGATTCGGTTGGAATGGTTGGGTCCATTGTGGTAAATGGAAAGTGGAAGTACATACATGAGAAAGGAAAAAAAAGAGGTAGAGTGAGTGGATATGAGGTGTTAGATACCCTTGCTATGTTGGGAATTGTTGTTCTCAACATTATACATAGTGTGCATAGATAAAGGAAGTCATCTTAACCTTGAACTTACGTTATTTGGTAATTATGATGTGATCATGATTATTTCGGTGCTTATATATGTATACATGTATTTATGTATGTATGTATGTATGTATGTATGTATGTATGTCATGTTTGACAAGGTCAACATGTATCATAACTGTTTAATGATAATCTTTATATGTATATATGTGTGTATGTAAGTCATTGTCTAACAGGATCATTGTTATTTTATGCTAATGATCATATATGTATTTTTGGAGAAGGGTCCCTAAGTCCGACAAATTTTTTGTATTTTGTAATAATTTGGTCTTGCACAGGGGTTTTGGGGTGGGTCAAAACCCCTCACGAACAGTAATGGGTTAAAAGGGTAGATCAAGGGGCTGCAAACCATGGTTTGTGGACAATAGGATAGCATAGGCTAAATAGTATAAATAAGTGAATAGATTTATACTAAGAGGTAAGTTTTCTGGATAAGACTGAGTGCGGATGAGAGATCTGGATAATTTGTGATAGTTTAGTGTGGATTGGTCTGGGTAGAAGGCTCCTGGTGGCTGTGTACGCGAAGACCTTAGTCCTGCTGTGTGCAGACCGCCTTGGCTATGTGCACAGGTTTTTGAAGTGTTTCGTATGAAGGATCTGAACTAATTTAGTAATAAAGAAGTATTGTTGCAGATAATTGAGTTCTTTATGCATCTATCGATTATGTTATGAATTTTTCTGCATCTTGTTTCTAATTTATGTACTTTCTACACTTAGATGTCTTGCGCAATTTTGGTTGGGTTTATATGGCTAATTATTGGATAGATATGATGGTATAAATCTCTGATATGATGTGCTAATGGTTAGTACTTGATTTATGATTATTGTGTTAACTTGCGCAAGATAATCTGCATAATTGATTTGAATTCGTCTGAAAAAGGTTTGTTGGTTAGGGCTATTGTTGCAAAGGTCTGTTAAGGTTGTTTGGGAAGCTCAAGGCACCCACATCATTCAAATCTCTCTCAGGGTGCAGAAACCTAGTTCCAGTACCCTTCCATACTGCTTCAAATGATACTTTGACTTGCGCAAGTAGGTCAATGCCGAAAGGGCCAGTAGTAAGAGGGTTTTATTCATTAACCTCAATTATGAAGCTGGGTCAAGACCCCTCAAGCCAAAAAATGGTTCTGTTTCCAGGACTGGGAGCATTTTGACAAAGCCTGGGTGATGCTACGAGGTCATTGGTAGCCATTAAGACCTGAACTTGTGGACTGGTTTGAAAAATAGATTCAGGAGTTTTCCCTAAAAGAAAATAGAAGTAAGAAGCTATTTGTTGATGAGTGGAAGAATAAGTATATTTCTACAGAGGTGCATGAGATCTTCTTCGTAAAATTTGCACACGAAATACATGAATGGTTGGTGAGGTTATCAGAATTCCAAACCTATTGGAAGGATGACCAAGTATCGCAGTGGACCCCTGAATTAATCCAACAATTTGAAAATACTGATAATTCTATTACCCAAACTTTAGATCACTAAGTTGAGAGTGTCTTGGGTGGATTTATAACTGAATTTGAAATCAAACAATTTGTGTCCTACTATGAAGCTGAACAGAGTTTTTTCAAAGGATTAATGGGTGAGTTCTTGCAAACATTTCCTTTACTGATTAAGATGCTATTGTGTGAAAAGGGTGTTATGTGCAGCCAAACTGAGTGAACCTCCCCCGCTTAGAGCATAAGCACGACAAAAAGTGGTAAATACTGTCGGGTGAATCAATAGGGGGATAAATCATTGTATATTCCTCTAAAGAATTCACCTGATCTAAATGGGAGCGGGGCTACACATGCAGAGACTAGTCCCCTGGTTATGCCACCATCAAGTTTGTACAGGGTTAAGAATCCTCCTACCCCACCTCCACCCCCACCTAAGGACGATATGGCCACACAGATGAAGTTACGCACTTTTAAAGGAGAGGGGGATGAGTATATAGACCGATTTTGGTTCATGGAAGATGCAGTATGGGCTACACAGAATGTCAACAATGATGCCATTAAAAGAGTGATGTTAGAAATAGCCTTCAGAGGTTGGGCTTTGGATTGATTCATGGGATACATTGCTCAATATGTGAATCCCACAATAAAAGAGATCAAGGATGCCCTGAAGCAGCAGTTATGAAAACCTAAGTCTTATTCACAATGCGTAGTAGAACTAAAAGATATCAGGCAAGGCCCTACAGAGTCCATCTGCGAAGCTGACCAATGGCTGAAAAGGTCATCAATGATGGAGGATTTTCCTATGATGACAAGCGGCATAAGGAATGGTTCATTTCCATGATGTTGCCACATCTACGTGGACCCATGGGTCATCAAAAGATTGAATTATAGGAGGAAGCCCTAGAAATTGCTATGAAGTTATAAGTTGTTCCAAGGAATGATGCTCAAATTGGAGCATTATAGATTCAGAGAAAATTAGCTGAAATTGTTGGTGTCGGGATATGAACAGAATTCAACCCATTCCCCACATAAATTATCAACCTGAGGGTGTTAGTTATTTCAAGACTAACAACAAAGTATATGCAAATAAAAGAACATGACCTCTATAGATCACATGTTTAAATCCATAACACACATACCATTGTAACATGAATTAAATAAAATACAAAATTTAAAGGGCATTCACAAAAATTAAACATAAACTATAGTAGTAGTAAATAAATCACACTAAAATGCAAACACTGCAAGAAAAAGGAAAATGCAACACCTAATCAGAAGAGTGGGCCCAACTCTCTGATTAAGGCTACAGTAAACTCATGAATTACAGAAGAAACAAGAAGTTGTTGTGCATTCAATTAATGATAAAAGAGATTCATTACAAGATTTTTATGTCAAAGGGCTTAGTCCCCGATTCACAACCCACAAGCCTCTTTATACAAATGTCCTGTAACCCTCGATTCCCCTCAGCAACTCCATAGTTACAAAAATAGATCTTGTTACAACAACAACCTAGTTGCCTAGAAGGAAACCGTGAAAGGGCCTGAAATGGCATTGATACAAACAAGTATGTTACGCTATAAAAACAATTGAGGAAAACGTTGGAGATGATGGGTTGTTCCTCAACTTATGGCTGCAATGCTCCTATTTTAGCTAAATTTGTAGAAATATTGGGGTTAATATGTAAAAAGTTAAAACCTCCATGAAAAATAATTCATTAATCAAATGTCCCATGAAATATAAGGAAAAGGGTTTTACCTCATACGTTTAAGAGTAATAATGGCACAAAGAGATAGAAATATAGGGTAAAATGGGAGAGGAAAGTATACAAATATGGTACCCAACATCTTCCCCCAACTGGTCTATCTACATGTCCTCATGCAGCTCGTCGTCTCCTCAGATCCAGATTGGACTTACTGTGATCGGTATGAAGTTGTGTGAGGTCATACTCTACAACCATTTCTGTTCCTGTTGGCTTATATCCTTCTGTCAAAACAACATCCTTCCACTATTCTGGATCAACGTTGTATGCAGGAGTATACTATTCGGATGGAAACCAGAGAAGGGGAGATTGAAACCTTAAGCCCATCCATCTGACCCCACAGGTATGTATTCATGCCACGAAATGTGGCATTCTCTCTGAAGCCCTTGAAAATTTAGGTGCCCTAAATGGTTCTCGTTCTCTGACGGCTGAGGATGACAACATCCACCTTTTCTGACAACTGTCCAGTTCTTCCTTGCAAAACATCATAATTTGGCCGACACATAGGTTAGCACACCATTTATGGGTTACCAACATGTGTTCTTTACAGCCCTCAATCTGTAAAAATGTAAGATGCTTGTTATAAATTTTTGAGGACTGACCATGCTCTCTTCTCACCATTAATGGCCTTACAGCTTGATTTTATTCAAATGTATCACAAGCCCTTCTCCATTTAATCTGATTAATGGTGTAAGAGGTGAAATCTATTAAATGGTTGTCCCCGACGAATGGAACAAGGTTAAAGGATTGATCATGCCTTAAGTAATACCCATGCATGTAGAGCTCACACATTAAGCGTTTTCCTATGATATCATGAATTTTTAAAATACAGAGAAATTGAATGGGATCCTCAATTTTGTACCAAATCTTCTTATATATACTTTCAAGATAAAAGAAAATAAATTTTTCGTGAAGGAATAAGGCATAGCTATGTGCAGGAGGTCTGCAGGCCATTACCTGTTGTGCCAAGGAGAAGATATTCTCCTTATCTGTCTTCAGAAACTACACTTGTTCTTTGAATTCCTCTATTATAGCCTTCTATTTGGCCTGCTTCAGTTGTGCCCTGTATAACTAATCCATGTACCTTATAATGACTCTGGAAGCCTATTCTCGAACCCTAGTTGTTTTCTTCTTATGGTCGCTTGCAGCAGACTACCACTTCTGAATCTTAGCAGCCAATACAAATTCTCAACCCTCAAACAACTCTTCAATGGGGCTAGTCTGGGTAACTATAGTGGAGAACTTAATTTTTGGCTTTATTTCCCTTCATTTGTAGGTTTTTACCTTCCTTTTCAGCGAAGAAACTTTCTTTTTCAAATCCCGAACCTCCCTTTTTAGTCTCATGGTTTCACTGAACTACAGCTGATACCTCTTCTTGAGAGGTAACCTTCTTTTCTCACACTGTTCAACCCATTCCTGTTTAACAATAAATTCAATTTTTTGGCCTATGACAGGCTCGGGAGGGGACAAAATTCTTTTGATATTATTAGTGGATTCTCTTGTCAAGCCCTTCTAGATGGGATCCCTATCTCCAAGGGCTTCTTCCTTCGTGTTCCCTCTGGGAACTTCTGCCATCTGGTCGACACTTTCATTGACCATTCTTCATTTTGGTGTTTCCACAGGAACTCTATCTTCTTTGAGAGCCTCTAAGTGCTTTGTTTCAGTCGTGGCTTGGCCAATCTAAGCCGTGTCAAAAAATTTAATCACTGGAGGAATAGCTAATTCTTCCATTAATCGTTTGGGCGAGCAGAATCCCCTCGCCCCTCTAGGCATCAGGGACTAGAACAGAGAATGGGGGATAAACTCATCACCTTCATTTCTGGTTTGAGCCAGAACTTTGCGTATTACTACCTCAACCAAGGTTGATGCTAGTTCTTATGGAGAAACATCACTTTCGCGGCTTATTTTCCTTCTGTCCTCTTACTCCTTGCTCTCCATTTCTTCTTCTCAGGTTGGTACTGGTTCTTGTGGAACAATATCGACCTCCCGGTTCATTCCTTCTTTACCTTCTTGTTCCTCATGAATTGCCTTCGTTTTCACAGTCGATACTAGTTCTTAAGGTCCAGTGTCAATTTCGCAGGTTGACTCCTCTTGTTCTAGCTGAATTGGGGGTGGTTCTTGTGTAGCACCCCCACCTGTATCAACATCCATATCTGTCTGGGCAGGTGATGCTCTTTCTTGAAAACAACATCACTTGCCATTTCTCTATCCACAATTTCACTCCTTTGTTCTTCATTGACAAAATTAGACGACTTTATAATATTATCGACTTCCTACCCAATGACCATAATTTATTCCTCTCTGGGCTCTTCAAGCAAGGCTAGTTCTTGTGTGGCAGTCTAGGCTATGTCAGCAATTACCTCCTCCATTCTCATTTCCTCTTCTGTGGGATTTTCAAGCGAGGCTAGTTCTTGTGTGGCAGCGTCGGCTGTGTCGCCAATTACCTCCTCCATTCTCATCTCTTCAGGTTCCTCTTGATCAACCATCATCTCTTCTTCCTCGGCTTCCTCCTGATCAACTTCAATTTCCATTTCCTCGGGTTCCTCTTAATCAATTCTTTCCAAATGATCTTCTTCTACCAGACTAGCCGGAGAGGCTAGTTCCTCTTCTCTAGCAGCAATAATGGCTACTACCTCTTCTTCTGAGGACCCACAGAATTCCACCCAGGAGACCCAAATCCTACCTATTGCATGCATGACCAATAATTTCACCAAACCATGGTTAGAAAGCACTACCAGCATCCGGCGACAATGCCAAGCGGACTGTGCCATATGCTGCAGTTTTTTCAATAGGAAAAAGGGAATGTTTAAGGCATGCACCTGATCTTGTGGAAATCAAAGGTGAGTTAGAATTTTAAAATGATACTTGAACAGAGTTGTGGCCCGGCCCTCACAAGTTATGTATTTTATTACAAAACCTGCAACTTTGTTCGAATGATATGACATAGTTTTGCACTTGTATCCTCTTCCCATTTGAACAACACTTTCTCCTACGTACAAGAACAATTCGGGAAATTTCGAGAGAGAAAATTTTCGATAAAACCTGTTAGGTCCCTATATTACTAGTTTAACCCCTTATTATTGTTATTGTACCCCTGTAACCTCAATATTGTTATTATTTTGCCCTTACATTGTTATTGTTAGGTCAGCTAGGACTACATTGTGGCCCCATGGACTCTTATATATAGAAAGGAGGTTTCGTCATTTGTATCATCCAAGAATTGTTCATTAATGTAATGTATTGTAGGTTTCCCCCTCTAAGTGGCTTATTTCTAAGGCCTTGATATCTCTTTTCTTCTATTTTTGGAGCTGGTTTCATAGCATTTTGTATCAAAGCTTTGGATTCTAGGGTTTCGTTGCTCCAAACAGGTCATCGTGGAATTTTCACTATAACTATTTTATATGAAGGTTCAGAAGCTGAAATTTTTAGAGTGTGAAGCTAAAATCCTAAGGAACATCATCACAACATTTCAGAGGTTGGTTCATAATATTTTTGGAGATATGATCTATGGAAGTTAGGGCTTTTTGCAGGCTCCTCAACTTAACCTAAATAGGTCATCACAGAATTTTGGCTATAACCCTTTTTCTATGAAGGTTCAGAATTTTAAATTTTTAGAGCACGAAGGTGAAATCCTTAGGAACATAATCGCAAAATTTTAGATATTTTTTAGCAATATTTTCAGAGATATGGTCTGTGGAAATTAGGATGTTTTCAAGCTCCCAAATTTTATCTCAAAGAGGTCATCGTGGGAAAATCTTCATAACTCTCTCTCCGAGCATTGGATTGGAATTCTGTAAAAAGTGGATGCAAACACATAGAATTTGGTTTCATGTCTATCAATTTAGGATCTGAATGAGGAAGTAGTGACACGTGGAAATTCATACAATTTTTCTCTACTGAACCAGTCCATAATCACGTCATCGTAGGAGATTGGGCACAAATTTTCCTTCAAGAATCAAAATCAGGTCAGACTACTCGCATTTGAAGGAGAATTAAAAGGGATATCTCATTTCCAAATTTTAGATATTGAATATATGAAATTATAGAGATAATTCAGTTTCAATATTGCACTCCTCAAAAGCAAGAAAAAGGTGTGTATTTTTTTCGAATTACATAAGTCTTGTTTGAAAAAAATTAGTTTGAATTTATTCCAAGGGCATATTGAAGAATAGATATCTATATTGGGTTCTAAAATGGCCCCTAAAAATATTTCAACACCCATTAAGCCTTCAGAAGACTCTACTATGACTCATGAAGATGAAGAAACACAACATGAGATATCAAAATTACAAGAGCAAGTGCACCAAATTTCGCTATCGCAAAGAGCAACAAAAAATGGAATGGAAGTTTCAGAGAAAGGTGTGGAAACTAAGATGGATGGTTTGAAGAAATGCGTGGAAGCTAAGATGAATGGTTTGGAAGCAAAGATGGAAGGCATAGAAGTGGGCATGGAAGCTAAGATGGATGGCATGGAAGCTAAGATGGATGACATGGAAGCTAAGATCGATGAAAAAATGGAAAACATGAAGAATGATATAAAATTAGACATCGAAGGTTTGGAAAAGTTGATACAAGAAATGTTTCCTAATGGCGAAAAGAAAGTAGAGGAAACTCATGATGAGAACAAAATAAATGTTAATCGTGATTTCATAAACTCTAATGTTGGACGGAAGAACCACCATATTCCAAAGATGGATATGAGGAAGTTTGATGGCAAGGATACGATAACATGGATACTACAGATGGAGCAATATTTTGATCTCAATAATGTGCAAAACACACAAAAGGTATGCATTGCAACTTTACATTTGGAAAAAAATACATTTGTATGGTATTGATGGCTTTGCTCCCGTAAAAAAATTGTCACTTGGTCAATTTTTACGAAGGAAATTATAGCACATTATGAAGATAAAAAAAGAAACACCTTCTTTAGCCAATAGATAAATCTGAAACGAAAGGGTTTAGTGGTATAGCACATTGAGGACTTCCAAAAAATGAATATAAGGGTCACTTGTATTCCAGAGGAACACAGGATTTATGTCTTCATAAGGACTTTAAAGGATAACATCCAACATGAAGTTCGCATTTGGGAACCTGATTCATTGGAAAGTCATTCAGGTTGGAAAGAAAAATTGAATGTAAAATTATGGCAACAAGGAAGCCTACCACTCACATATATAAAGACGGAAGTGTTGCTACTCCTAGACTTCCACAACCTACAAGTTTCACACCACAAAAATTGGAAGAAAAAAGAGAAAAAGGGCTTTACTACAGTTGTGATAACAAATACACTAAAGGTCATAAGTGCGCTAAGAAGAAATTATTTTACATAGTTTGTGAAGAGGAAGAAGAAAATGAACAAGAATCTTCAAAAGAAGAGGAGATACAGCAGGAACCAACTCTAGAAGAGGAAGAAATGAGTCTGACCATATCGTGTAATGCATTGGCAGGAATTACCACACCTCAAACTCTCAAGATAGAAGGAAATATCAAGAAGAAAAAGGTAATAGTGTTGATTGATTCGGGTAGTACCCATAATTTTATTCATTGTAAGGTAGCCATGGAATTGAATTGTTTCCTATACCCAGCACCAGAATGTCAAGTGATGCTTGAAAATGGAGGAACTATAAATTTCTCTGTAAAATTCCATAATATCAAGCTAACCATGGGGGAATATGTAATTGATAGTCCAATTCTTTCCATTCCTATGGGAGGTGTTGATGTTGTACTAGGAGTACAATGGTTACAATATCTGGGGACAGTAGCTTTTAATTTTCAAGAACTTTTCTTGAAATTTTTTTCAGAAGGAAAGGAAGTTGAATTACGGGATATCGTAGGGAATCCAGGAAAGATAGTAAGCTTTAATGTCATGAAAAATCTTTTGAAGAAAGAACAACGAGGCGTAATTGCACAATTATTCTCACTAGAAGTTCCAACATCAAAATCATCTATTTCTGCAGATCTCCAAAAAGCCTTGGAAAATCATTCCAAGGTGTTTGAAACTCCCAAAGGACTCCCACCTATTTGTGATCATGATCATGCTATTCATTTGATTCCAGGAAGTGTTCCTCCAAGCATCAAGCCTTATAGATATCCTTATGTCTGAAAGAGCGAAATTGAACGTATGATTGCAGAAATGTTAGAGGCTGGTATAATTCAACTTAGTCAAAGTTCTTTCTCTGCTCCAGTAGTATTGGTGCACAAGAAGGATGGATCATGGCACATGTGACCGTATTATGGGGAGCTCAATAAGCTCACTATTAAAGATAAATTTCCCATTCCTGTGATTGATGAATTATTGGATGAATTACATGGAGAAATTTATTTTACCAAGTTGGACCTTCATTCAGGATATCATCAAATTAGAATGAAGACTGAATATATTATGAAAACAAAATTTTGAACTCATGAGGATCATTATGAATTTTTGGTCATGCCTTTTGGCCTTACCAATGCACCTTCTACATTTCAAGGGTTGATGAATTCCATTTTCAAACCCTTCCTTAGAAAATTTGTGCTAGATGATATACTAATCTACATCAGCTCATGGAAGGATCATGTTCAACATGTTGACAGGGTGCTCAAACTATTGCAAGAGAAACAATTATATGCAAAATCATCCAAATGTTTCTTTGGAGTAAAAGAGGTGGAATATTTGGGTCATATTGTATCTCAATAGGGTGTTAAGGTAGACCCTAACAAAATTAAATCCATTAAGGAATGGAAAGTCCCCATAGCTATAAAGCAGTTGCAAGGATGTATTGGTTTAACAGGGTATTATTGAAATTTTGTTAAGAATTATGGGAGAATAGCAGCACCTCTAACAACATTATTGAAGAAAGATGCATTTTCATGGACTCTTGAAGCAACTAAGGCCTTTGAACATCATAAAGAGGAAATGTGCTTAGCACTGGTCTTAGCTACACCAGATTTCACAAAAACCTTTATTGTGGAATGCGATGCCTCAGGAAATGGAATTGGTGCTGTTTTAATGCAAGAAGGAGGACCCATTTCTTTTGAAAGTCATCCAATCAAAGGAAAGTATTTACAGAAAGCTATTTATGAGAAGGAAATGTTATCAATACTACATGCACTAAAGAAATATTGACCTTACCTAATGGGAATACACTTCAAGGTAAAAAATGATCATGATGGTCTTAAACACTTTCTGGAAAAAAGACTATCTTCAGAAGAGTGGAAAAAATGGGTCACAAAGATGTTGGGTTATGAAATTGAAATAATCTACAAAAAAGGGAAGCTAAATGTTGTTGCATATGCACTCTCAAGAAAAAATGCAGAGGTGGAAGCATTGCTTTGTACCATTTCTATTATCCATCTATTATCCAACCAGATTGGATAACCGAAGCAAGGGATGAATGGAAGAGGGACGAAGAAGTGTGAACACTCATTCAAAATTCGCAGCAATATCCTAGCACATCTGATACATTTACTTGGAAAAATGATTCCTTATGTACAAAGATCGTTTATATCTTTGTAAGAATTCCCAACTAAAACAAAAGATTCTTTTGGAATTGCACACTTCTCCTTTAGGAGAACATTTAGGATTTTTAAAAACTTACCATAGGGTGGAGAAATATTTTTTTTGGGAGGGCATTAAATCTGATATTCAAAAATTTTTGGCGGAATGTTTGGTTTTCCAACAAAATAAAGTTGAGACAATTAAGACCACGTTTCTTCTACAACCTTTATCCATTAAAAGTCAATGTTGGGAGGAGATTTCAATGGATTTTATCACAGGTTTACCTAATACTGAAGAAAAGAGTGTCATCATGGTGGTAGTTGATAGACTTACCAAGTATGCACAATTTTGTGCATTATCTCATCCATTTAAAGCAAGTACAGTTGCTACTACATCTATGGAAACAATTAAAAGCTACATGGAAACCCAAAGGTTATTGTGAGCGACAGAGATCCCATTTTTACTAGAAATTTTTGGATGGAGTTATTTTCTTGTTTGGCTACTCAATTAGCTCATAACTCATCTTATCATCCTCAATCCAATGGTCAAGCTGAGATAGTGAATAAATGTTTGTAAGGATATCTTCGTTGTTTTGTATCTGATAAACAAACATAATGGATCAAGTGGTTACCTCTCGTTGAATGGTGGTATAAAACTTCCTTCCATACTGCAGCAAAAATGACCCCATTTATGACACTTTATGGATATCATCCACTGTCCATCACATCATCTTTAAGATAAAATTCTAAGGTTCAAGAAATGGAAGATCACATCGAGCATCAACAAGAAGTCCTCCAACTCTTAAAGGATAACCTAAATTTGGCACAAAATCGAATGAAACAACAGGCAGATCAACATCGCAGCGAGAGAAGTTTTGATGTAGGAGACTGGGTATTTTTACGGCTACAACCATACAAACAAATGTCCCTCAAGCAAGCTAAGAAGGATAATAAATTATTGCCAAAGTACTATGGTCCTTACAAGGTGTTGAGATTGGTACTATGGCATACAAATTGGAGCTTCTTGCTTCTTCACGAGTGCATCCAGGTTTCTATGTTTCATGCTTAAAGAAGGTTATAGGTGAAAATATTCTAGTTCAAACAATATTGCCAGAACTTGATGAGGAATGAAAATTTATATTGAAACCTGAAGCAGTCACGGAAACAAGAACTCGACAGCTATGAAATTGATCAATTTCAGAGCATCTCATCAAATTGAAGAACTTACCCACTAAAGAGTCTACATGGGAGGATAAGAATTTTATAAAGAAGCACCCAGAGCTACTCAACCATTGAGGACAACACTTATTTGAAGGAGAGGGGCATGTTAGGTCCCTATATTACTAGTTTAGCCCCTTATTGTTATTATTGTAGCCGCTTTATTGTTATTATTGTACCCCTATAACCCCAATATTGTTATTATTGTGCCCTTACATTGTTATTGTTAGGTCGGCTAGGATTACATTGTGGCCCCATGGACTCCTATATATAAAAAGGAGGTTTTTTCATTTGTATCATCCAAGAATTGTTCATTCATGTAATGTATTGGAGGTTTCCCCCTCGAAGTGGCTTATTTATAAGGCGTTGATATCTCTATTGTTCTATTTTTGGATCTGGTTTCATAACAAAACCATTGTTGCCCCTGCTGTCTCAGCTCGCTAACCTCTGCAATTACCTCTTCTATGAAAGGAACTTCCAGACCTCTAACCCATGAGTAATTCTCCTCTAAATTGAGTGTGAATTCCATTATGATTCCTCCATCAAACACCTGCAATCTGTCAAAGGAGGTATCCCACCCCGCGTCAACAAAGATTTTCCTTACCTTTGGATTGTTGTGAACTGAAGCTGTGTTTTCAGGCTCATGGCACATAGCTAGCCCATCCATACTATGGATACTTGTAGCAAAACTCTCTGTAATAGTAGACCATTGGGCGAGGTGGTGGATACCAAATTTGGAAAAATAGCATTGTAAAAATAAAAGGTGGTAACGGTAAATACGAACAATAAATCTCGAAAACCAAGAAAAATCATAAAAGAATATGGTAAGTGTGGTGAATAAAAATAATAATTGTTTTGTATGGGGTGGATGAGATATCTTACGAATCCCAATACATATTAAATGATGATACGACATGTTAATGGGAATCGTAAGGTGTACCATGAAAATATTGTCATACTGATTTATGAGGAAATTATTACGCCATCCTTGACTATCACGACACCCCACCCCCCCCAAACTTTAATTTTTTTTGTCCGCGGCATTAAAATCTTCACATGGGATATTTAATTAAATTGGTAAAAGTCACGTGGAGGCGTACCTTACGACCTACCTGGATGAAGTGACGGTTGGTAGGATGACGGCGCAGTAATGATGTGGATGGAGTAACAACATCGGAGTAACATCATCCGGTGTAACAACATCGGGAGTAACAACATCGGATTAACAGCATCAGAGTAAAAACATCCGGTGTAACAGCAATGTTGTGTAACAACATCGGGAGTATTAGCATCGAGTAGCAAAATCGGAGTAACAACATCCAGTGTAATAGCATAAGGACTAACAGAAGTGCGAGTAGCAGCATCCAGAGTAACTAAAATATGAGTAACAACATCTGGAGTAACAGCAGTGCGAGTAACAACATCTGGAGTAACAGAAACGATCAAGGAGTAACAACATCGAGTAGCAACATCTGGTGGAACATCATCATGAGTAGCAGCAACTGAGTAACAACACCATGAATAGCAGCAACCGAGTAACAACACCATGAGTAGAATCAATCGAGTAACAGCATCATGAGTAGCAGAAACTGAGTAACAACACCATGTGTGGCTGCAAGTGATACTTTGGAAAAATTTTCTTTGATTTTCACTCCTTAGTAGTAACTCCTATAGAAAGACAATAAGATAAACAATATAATAGTTTATTCTTTTTTTCTTCATTCTTTATTTATTTATTTTTATTTTTTTATTATAATTTTATATATTTATTTATTTTGATTTTTACAACAAGGGTGCAAAGGAAGGATTCTATGCGCTTATGACCTTCAAACAAGATTTCTCAGAGAGGTGTTTAATAAAAGCATCATTAGAGGCTGGGCGGTGGTATAATATTAGGTGATGTCCATTGACTATAAATGAAGCAGGTGTATCATCAATTATGACTAGCCTGACTGTTCCATTATCAAATACAGTGTTCACCTCATAAAGTCCCATCCAACAAGTGAAAAGGTTTCCCTTAAAATATTTAAAACGGTAGTCATAAAGTAGTGCCCAATATCCACTTTGAAACACCTTATTTTTAATAAAATTATCGTGCCATTTCATTCTCTACTGCTAGATAGCAGTAGTTTGTTGGACAATCATTGAACTAATTTCATCAAGTTCATTAAGCTAAGCCAGTCGGTGTTTCTGAGCATCCGATAGATCTAAACCAACTTCCAAAGCGGTTCTGAGCGTACTTATTTCAAATTCTATTGGAAATAATGGGGATTTCCCATAAATCAACTCGAATGGTGAAAACCCGGTTGTTTTATTCCATGTTGTTCTGTATGCCCAGAGCATTTCTGGGAGCTTTTGAGCCCAATCCCGATGATGGTATGCCATAGTTTTTGTCAAAAAAATTTCAAGTGTCTTGTTTGTGCTTTCCACTTGTCCAATAGCCAAACAATCTCCCTTGGAGTACTGTAACGAGAAAAAAATTCTTTAAATAGAAAATCTGAGACCACCTGCTCTATTGCTTTCGTAATAGCTTTCGCTTGCACCCACTTAGTCACGTAATCAATACAGAGCAAGATGTGGAATTTCTACTGGGAGGGTGGGTTAAAGGGGTCAACGAAGTCAATAGACCATTTTTCAAAGGGCTCGAGGACTACCTATGCCTGCAAAGGCATTTCATCAACTCGACGGGGCTACCCTATACATTGGCAACTATCAAACCTCCTAACATAATTCCAAGCATCACGAAAAATGGAAGGCCACTAATATCCCATTTGTAGCACCTTGTGGCATGTTCTTTTGTCTGCAAAATTCCCTCCACAAGGGCCATCATGGGCATCTTTCAATACCTCATAAATATCATCCTTAGAAACACAGCGTTGGATCTACTTATCTACTCCTATATGAAAAAGGTACCCTGCCATCCAAGAATATTGGGCACTGTGATGGATAATTTTCTATTGTTCCCTGTATGAAAAATGAGGAGGCACTTTCCCTGTAGCAAGATAGTTAGCAATATCTGCATACCACAGAGGTATAGTAGAAACTACAAAAATATGTTCATCAGGAAAGCTATCTTATATGGGTGTGCTTTAATCATCGTTATCCATTCTAGATAGGAAATCAACCACTACATTATCTTTTCCTAGCTTGTCTACTATTGTAATATCAAATTCTTGAAGCAATAACAACCATCTTGTAATACGACCATGAGTAATAGGTTTATTCATCAAATACCAGATTGCTGCGTGATCAGTATGGACAATAGTAGATTACTCGGTGATGTAAAGCCGGAACTTGTTGACAACGTAAATGATAGCTAGGAATTCTTTTTTTGTCACCGTATAATTTAGTTCAGCAGGAGTTAAATTCTTGTTGACATAGTAAATTGTGTATGCTGTTTTGTCTACCTGATTTCCTAAAACAACCCCTACTGCTATCTAAGAAGCATCAGTATGTATGTGAAATGGTAATGCCCTATCAAGTCCTTAGAGGATTGGAGTTGTGTGCACCAGCCCCTTTATCTTTGTGAAAGATGTCTCACAATATTCAGTCCACAGGAATTCTGCATCTTTTGTTAGTAATTGAAATAGTGGATGTGCTATTTCTATAAAGCGTCTGTAATAACTAGCACAAATAATAAAGCTACGTACCTGTGTGGCGGTTTTGGGTACCAGAAAGTGTAATATTAACTCTACTTTAGTCGGATCAACTTGAATTCCAGTAGCTAAGAGAAAATTTCCCAATACTACTCCTTCCTTCCTCATCATATGGAATTTGAATGTACTCAGAGATACATGGGTTTGTTTACATCTTTTGAGTACCTTCTCTAAATTTTCCAATCCTTCCTCAAATGATTTTCCATATAGGGTAAATTCATCCATATAGATTTCAACGCTATCATCAACCAAATCAGAAAATATTCCCAATATTTCCCTCTGGAAGGTAGCAGGAGCATTACACAGGCCAAATGGGAGGACCCTGTATGCAAAGGTTCCCCAAGGGCATGTGAAAGTTGTCTTATCCTGGTCTTTTGGGGCTATCTTGATCTGGTTATATCAACTAAATCCGTCTAGGAAGGAAAAGAACTTCTTCCCAGCCAAGGTATCCAGGACTTAGTCAATGAATGGCAAAGGGAAATGGTCTTTTTGCGTTGCCTTATTTATTTCCTTGTAATCTACACAGATCCTCCATTTACCATTCTTTTTGGGAACAATAAATAGTGGGGATACCCATTGGCTATCTGAGATGGGGTAAATGAATCCTACATCCAACAACTTTTGTAATTCTTCCTTGACAATGTTTTTGAGAGCAGGATTCATCCTCTGTTGAGGTTGTCTTATAGGGCGACAATATTCCTTAATATAAATATGATGAGTGCATAGGTTGGTAGGGATACCCTTCATGTCAGTATAATCCTAGGAAAAAGCTTCCTGGTGATCTTGAAGGACTTTCAAAAGCTGTTTTGTCTAGGATTTGGACAGGTTTGTGTTGATATTAAGTGTTTTCCCCGGTTCAATCTCAATTGGAGCACTAACATGGGATGAGGTTACATGAATGTCTTCAATGTCATCTTCTAGTTCAATGTTTTCCTGTGTCTCACAACTCATAGCAGACTCTAGAATATAGATTCAATTCTGCAGCTGAGCACATTCTGCAGCTGATTAAATTTTGTAGTTGATTCCATTATGTAGCTGACTACATTTTGCAGGTGACTAAATTTTGCAGTTGATTCCATTCTGCAGATGACTACATTCTATAGTTGACTACATTCTATAGCTGACTACATTCTACAGTTGATTCCATTTTGTAACTAATTCTATTCGGAAACCACATTACATTTCATTCAGCAGCTTTGACACATTTTTATAACCTACAAACAAATCATGATTATAGGAAATTAAAAACTTATGTTTTGAAGACCAACATGCTAAAAGGTACCTGAAAGAATCAACACCAAAGAAACAACAAACGAAAAGGCTAGTTCTAAAAAGTTAAAGTTGCAAAAATTTTCTATAATAGAAAGGTTAAAACATTAGCATGTATAATATGGATGGTCATATGTTCCCTTGATATATCATCATTTGAGTTGATTGTGATTTCCATCATACCACAGATCAGCCACATCCTCCGCATTGTGTTTCATAACGGTCCATAATTGACTACCCCATTGATGATTAACGATCATGACCTATTGACATGACATATCCATCTACATTTCTTTGAAACCCCAATCCATACCACCTATTTATTCATACAAACCCTCAATACCTTTCATTAGTTTTGTAACCCAATTCATTTCATAAACAAAGAAGGGTAATTATGAAGATTGAGAATCCTGCAGGCATGGGACTGATAGTTAGATCGGATCCGATGTGAACAAAATATATGGAACGATACCCTCAGATCAAGGAAATGTTGCAGAAGGCTGGATGGCTCAAATTCATAGAGAAATTTGATGGTTTTCACAAAGAGATTACAAAATATTTTGCTCAGTCTTTTGATGGCACATAAGTGGAAATTGGAGACATCAAGGTCATAGTCACTGATTCATTCATGGCCAAAGCCATATAAATTCCAAGGCTTGGTGAAAGGTGGTTCAAAATCAAAGAGTTTCATAATGAATCATGGAAATTTATACTCAAAAACCCAGGTATGCATGTCTCTGTTTTTAGAAAAGGTATCCCAAGCTCAGCTTTTAAAAATAAATGGAGGAACATGCTCTTAGTTTTACAAAAATTTATCACTTGTGAAGGAAGCTTTGGTTTCATGTATGTATACCATATTCGATTACTGACGAATTTCTTAGGAAAAGGTGAAATAAATCTCCCCTTATTTCTGCTAAATAGCTTAAAAAGGATGTCCAAAAATGTGCAGAAAAGAATACAGTTTATAGATAACACCATGCATCACCATGGGTTTGTAAAGATACTGGTTGAGTTTCATTTAAAAAGCATAGGAGATACCTGAGAGAATTTATTTATTAGAAACCATTTTCAAGCAGCACCAGAACAACGTAAATAAGACAATGTCAAAAGGAGCAAAAGGAAGAAGACTGATACAAAAATTGAAGACAGACCTGCCTCTTTATTACAGAAGAATGATGAAAATCTCATCTCTAAAGAGCTGACAGAGATCAGAAAACAAAATAAAAAAAATACGGGAGGAAAGATAAGAAAGCGGAGAAAAGATACAAATGAGGAAAATGTAAACCCTCCACCACTGAGAAGGAGCTCCAGACTCCGAGGCTCGATGAAGAAAACACTACCAAAAGAAACAAAGTTTGTAAGTTTAGATGAGGAAACTCCAATACCATCTCCTGTCAATATTTATCCTCCACACAATCCTCAAAATTCTCCTATTCATAATTTTGAAGGTAGCCCCAGCAGAAAATCTCCAGGCATAGACCCATCACAACAAGAAATATATGACTACATAGAATCATTGGAGAAGATAAGTGCAACAGTGAATCCTAACAATCCACAAGAACCTCTAGTTGAAACTCTCAAACAAGAAATTTATGAACTAGAGATATTGAATAGGCATATTAAACAGGAGAATGAGACTTTGAAGAAAAAAAAGAAGTTGGAAAAGGTAATTCATGACAATACAATTCTGCATTTAGGACTATGGTACAAGAAGAACATGAAATTGAAAACAAAGATCAAGTTACTAAACAAGGTAGTCATTAATCTCAAATACAAGCTTCTTATGAGAAAACCCAGGACAATGATCACTTCAAATAAAAGAAAAAGAAGGAAATTGGATGTGTTAGAAGAAGTGTTTGAACAAATGCAGTAGGAGAAGGGAATTCACATTTTTGGAAAATTACATGAGGACATGAAATGACTTCGCAGTGGGGGTATGTTGAACCTCAGAATTATCCTCTCTCTAACAAATTTTCTTACCTTTTTCCCTTACTTTCTCATAAGATCACATATTCCAATCAATGATAAATGCCATGTTTTGTCTCAAGGAATGCATCTAAATGACTTCCATGTTATATTCTCATGTTCTTGCTATTCGAATAGATTTTTGTGATTTGGCTACAGAACACAGCCTATTCTGTAGCAAATCGTGGATTCCGTAGTTACTATCATGGTTTAACAGGTTCCAGGTATCAAATGGAGAATTGAGTGACATGGGCATTTCTAGAATCATATCCACATGGATTTTTTCCTATTCACTTGGTCGAGATCAATAAGAAAGGAGGCCTAAGATTGTGGTCAAAGGCATGGTCAAAGGACGTTAGCCGAGAACAGAAGGATTCTTGAATTACTATATCATAGAAAATCAAGATTTAAACAGTCCAATTGAAATTCTAAAAATAAAATTAGCCACTTGTAGCAGAAATAGCTCATAGACAATTATTTTTATTTTCTTTAAATACCAGTTGTACAAAACCGAGAAAAATGAAGTTTTAATTTTAAGTTAAGCTTTTGCTGATACACTATGTATCAAAACTTCGTTTTATCATACTAAAATTTCATGTTCATGCCAATGATTTCTTAAGTCCATCTTTAGCCATCTAAGATTTCAACCGAATTAGTTGCTGAGGGCCCCTGCACTGGAGGAGGTTTTTCATGCATTGTTTTAGTTTAATTTTCCTTATTATGTTTTTCTCAGTTCAGTTTTCTGAGTAGATTAATGTTACATTTAAGTTCTGCTCATTAGCATAAAATTAAAACATAACTGTGTAATTATTATTCTTCTAAGACATTTCGTGAAGTTAGATCTTTATGTTTTCAATTTGAATCAAGTTTGAAGAAATAAGAATAAACAATTATCTAGTTTTCTTACTGTTCTATCATCTACTTTCTTAGAATATATTTATCAATTAATTGTGTCAATGGATGTTCTCAAAGGTCATTTCAAGTAGATTATTCTGAACTAAATGATTTAATGTCTAATTCATACAGTTATTGAGTTTTCCTCTGCACATTTTACTTTCTTTCTAGGAACTTAGAAACTAAGGTATAATTGATTTCTTACATAACATCTCAAGAGGGTAATACTTCACAGTGAATGTTGGAGTAAATAAAACATACATTAGTTGTTCAACAGTTAGCTTTACATTCTTTTACATCTGCTTTTGGATCCTCATTTAGTTGCATCACTGATATTCCTAAAGGTCATTCCAAGAAGTTGATTCCATCATGTTTCAAGACTGAATGATTGAATGTTTAGTTAATGAAATTGATGAGTTATTTTCTACATACTTTACTTTCTTTTCTAGGTCATTAGAAGTTAAGTTATAAATAGTTTCTTACACACCATCTCAAGAAGATAACACTTCATATTGAATGTTGGAGTAACTAAATATACATTAGTTATTTTCTGCTTTCACTTAGAACAACACTGTAATTTCGATCTCAGTTATAAGAATTAGATCCATGGAATAGGACTAATGTTAAGATAGAAATCATTGAGATAGATACTCTGTTTTTCAGATTAGATTCTAACTAGCCAACAGTCTATGATTTATTTTTATGTAAATTAAACTCAGGAACACTTCATTTTCTTCCTTCTTAAAAATTCATTATATTCATTTAATTTCTTTCATAATTTTAGATTAGACATTCTTAGACATCAAAGAAAAAAACCCCCAAAACAACATAAAATACAAACAACAAAGTAAGAATAAGGTTAACTAAGCACATACAGTGCACCACACTTCATCAGTTTACAAACCTCGGTTGATAATTTATGTAAGAAATTTAAGACATTAAACTGACTAAACACAACTTACCAAAAAAATAATCCATGATTTAATAATTTGATGTTTAAATTCATTATATCAAGCCCAAATAGAAGTGATTGTAGTTATTATTTTTTTTTCTCATGATTTTTTTGTGTACTATAATTTCCTTTTTGCTTTATTTATGATTGCTAATAGTATTATCCATGTGCCAATTGCAAGAAATTATACACCACTAAAATTTTCTCATGTTATTTAGACAATAGATTCATGTTATTAATGGTTTTATATATTGTCCTTTTTTCTAATCATGAATTCAAAGTTTGTTAATAATAGAGCAATATGGCCATATATTAAATTTCACACATTTTAGTATTGATTTTTTTTTCATATTATTAGGATGTAGATCAATACTATAAATTTCTTATTTTAAAATAATTTTGATGATAAAAGGGGAAAAAAAAAATTATATTAATGTGGAGATTTATTAGTGAATATCCAAAAAATTAATAATATCAAAACATTCCATATTAATTAATTTCGCAAACATTCCACAAATATATTATACATCAATTTTAGCCTCTCTATTTATGTAGCAAAGTAAAATAGATGGACACATATGAGTACGAGCTAATGTTGATCTCTCATGATGTATTAATGGTAATAGAAACATGGAAAAATGACATGTTGATTTGGAATGATGATATCAAGTGCTTTCACAACTAATTTTAATATGATGTAAGAAGTTGAAATATGGTGTAACAAGATGAAATTTAGGGAGTCAAATATGATTTGGGAACATATAATTTTTATTTATGAAAGTCTTGTATGACTATGAAAAATATGGATTATTGTATTAGTGAAATGTTATTTTTAGTGCAAAATAAAATGCATATGCTTCCTTTAGTGAAGATGTCAATTACCTAAATGATGGAATTTCTTTGACATTTTTTTAAAACTATAAAGAGCATATTATTCTTATAAAATAGTGTTAAATTTATATATTTTCAAAAAATAATGAAAGCGATTTTAGCCTTAAAATTATAAGGTCATGCATTAGTCGAAGGTTAGGTATATAGCATAAGGAAACACATTTATTTTTTATGATTGTAAATCTCTTTTTGTACTAGTATACGCTATATTATTTGAAAAAGAGATTAAGCTTATATAAAATGTTAATGTAGGAATTCATTTGTATTAAGATCTCATATATGCTAAGACAAAATGAACGAATGAAAATATAAAATGTTTGTGTACTTAAAATTTGGATAATTAGATATATGTGTAGTTTCATAAGTTATGGATTTGTGTAATATAATTTAAAATAAAATAAAGTGGAGATATTGATAAGAACTTAGAAATATCAAACCACCAAGTATTTTGTACTTAACCTAAATATAAAGAAACCAAATAAAAGTAAAAAAAACACATCATTCACAATTCTTGATCTCATGAAGGAAAATTTTGAATTTAGAAAATGTTCATGAATCATACAACTATATCCATGTTCTAAAGTGCATGCACATTCCTATAATGTACATGTGCAAATGTAAGGGACTAGAATTACATGTCGTTATATTCATGAATCATACAACTATATCCATGTTCTAAAGTGCATTCACATTCCTAGAATGTACATGTGCAAATGTAAGGGACTAGAAGTACATGTCCTTATATTCACATCACTAACACCTTATGAGTATTCATGTGTTATATTTCACAATTCATTTGTTTATATGTATCTAAATATTCTTATATGTTATAAGAAGTATCATGAAACCAATCGGGTTCATGTTATTCAAGAGATAGTGTAGTTTAAAAAAAAAATCAAATCATTCAATAAGAATAATTATAAGTAAACCAAAATAGGTTGGATTTTATTTCATCACGCTCATTCTAATAGTGTTTTGATCATTTCTTTACTTTTATTTGAATATACATCTGCACTTACTCAAGTCTAAGATAAAGTGTGATGCTATTTATCAAGGTTGAGAGGCCAACCAATGATAGAGTTAAATGGATGGGTAACTTGTATTTCCACACAATATAACTTATATGATTTTATAATTCCAATTAAAATAATATATTTAGAAATTGATAATGCTAAGAACCCTCTTCGTTCTTGAATAATCTACATCCATCTAATATTAAATTCCCTATATTACTCTTAATTGGCCAATACTTCGTTGAAATTAACACATATTTAAACAAGGGTTCATAATATTATTATGTCTTTACCCAATTTCCATGGCATTGTAGAGCATATCTAGATCCTATGTTGTCCTTCCTTGTGACTAGTAATCTCAATAAAGTTATTTTAGGGCTTAAGGCCCTTGTTTTCATCCCCCATCCATTGTAATGGTATCCTATGATCCATTATGTACCCATATTCATAGTTGTATTCCTTATTCATGGACATTTAGTAAAATAAATATCTCTTTATCGGTTGAAGCCTTTGTTTTCCTAATTCATAGGCTGCAAGTCCCATGTGTGTTTTGAAAAAAATCCTACTAATACATATATCTCACATGGAGATAACATATCCATTAGAAACAATTAGTGTGGTTGTTTGAGTTGTAGTTTATGGACCTTCAACTCGAGATGATTTTATTGGGTTCTAAGTTCATTTCTCTCCACTCTTAGCCATGGTATAGTTTATAGGTCCACTTTTAATGTGAAAACCATACTAATTGTAACAAATAACCCCCATAGAGGATAAAGATACACCATAGAGGTTTTTTGCGATTACTTAAGGACTACTATAAGAAGCTTGATACCAAAAATATTCAAAAAAGACTTAAAACTTAATGCTCTTCGTTAAAAATGTACACAACATTGAGTGCATGCCATGGTGTTCAAAACCACGTAATGACATTAAGGTCCAAATTATAGGCCTAAATATGCCAATGTGTTGCCAAAAACATGTCAATGACACCATTATACCAGTTTAAGGATATATATCACCTATAAAGGATATGTGAAATGGCTTAAGGGCTTGCTCATGGCCATTGAGCTCAATAATAGTGTTTAAGGTAAAAATAACTTTATATTATCTTTCATTCATATTAGGTTTTCATAGACCCATTATTATCATGGAAGACACACTAATGGTGTCCATATTACTAGTAAAAATAATTATTCATGGCCATTAATTATGAGAAAAAAATATGTTTATGACATAAAGATGTTATTTTTTCCACCTATGCATGGCATAGTTCCAAATCCCCCTATTTGTTGCAAAAAACTCCTAATGGTTGACATATCCCACTTGAAGGACATATATACCATAAAGATATCCTGTGGTTTTTATAGTCCTTATTCACGGTTATTGATATTGATGAGCTTCATTTTGGGTGTAAGCTACTTATTTTTCTCCTTTATCCATGGTGTGAATATTTAGACCAATTTTTACTATCTAAAACATCTTAATGTAGCCTAAGGTCCTATATAGATCAAAATAGCCATATATGTCTCCAAATGTTTCTCAAGGAGTACTATGTATCAAGGTTTATCTTGAGAAGATTTAACATTAGAGGAAATTGCAGCCTAAAAGTGGCCTCCTAAGGAAAGATAATAAAATAATAGTTAAAATAATAAAATAATGGTTATGAATTTTGGAGGGAAAAGAGGAAAGCTATTTTTTTAATTGTATTTTTTGTTTATCTTCTTATAGGCTTATTCAAATTTCAAGTGTAAACACTCATTGGATGCGAAATTAAATTCTACATCCTATGAGTACCCATTATGCATACTTTTGAGAATACCCACATTGATAAAATTTGCAGATACATTAAAAAAAAGAGTTTAACACGATTTTTTAATGTATTTGCAAATCTTATTAATGTGGGTCTTCTCAAAATTGTGCATAATGGCTACTCGTTGGATGCAAAATTTAATTTTGCACCCAATGAGTGTTTATACTTGAAATTTGAGTAAACCTATAAGGATATAAACCAAAAATACAATTAAAAAAAATATTTTTTTGTCGTTTCCCTCCAAAATATTTACATGTAGCTCTTTTTAAGTTTAATGGAATTTTTTTTTTTGTTTACATATTATGACATGGAAATCACATGAAAATTTCATGGGCACTATTAGGCTCAAATTTCCTCTAATAAGAGGGACTTACCACCTTATATTTGTTTCCTTATAATTTTTCAGTTCGTTAAGTGAACTATACTGTGAAAAAAATCTCCTATTATGGTGTTAAATACATGTGATTGACTCTCATATCCCACCAAAAGGTAATAGATCCCTTCGATAGGATTAATGTGGTGTTTTGAGGAATTGGTCATGGTCATTAAGATTCCAAGGCCCTTGTTTTTCTCATATAACCATGATTGAGGTCTTGAGACCCATTCTTATTATGAAAAGCATATTATCGATACCAATTTTCATAGTCAAAATCTATATTAATGGACATTGGGAATTAGACCCTTATTTCATCTCTCATCGATAGTACAAGCCCTAACTCCAATATGTGTTGTACAAAATATCCTAATGGTTCTCATCCCACTTAGAAACTATATATACTTTAATGAGAACTTATATGGTGGTGTAAGGCATTGTTTTTTCCACTAGGCTTGCAAATATTCTTTTTAAGAATAAAAAAAATATTGAGTGCATGCCATGGTGTTCAAAACCACCTAATGACATTAAGGTCCAAATTAGAGGGCTAAAGATGCAAATGTGGTGCTCAAAACATGTCAATGAAACCAATATACCACTTGAAGGATATATATCACTTATAAAGGATATGTGAAATGGCTTAAGGGCTTGCTCATGGCCATTGAGCTCACTAATAGTGTTTCAAGTCAAAATAACTTTATTTTATCCTTCATTCATATCATGTGTTCATAGACCCATTATTATCATGGAACACACACTAATGGTGTCCATGTTGCGAGTAAAAATAATTATTCATGGCCATTAATCATGAGAAAAAAATATGTTTAGGACATGAAGTTATTATTTTTTCCACCTATGCATGGCATAGTTCCAAATCCCCCTATGTGTTGGAAAAAACTCCTAATGGTTTCCATATCTCACTTGAAGGACATATATACCATAAAGATATTCTATGTGGTTTTTATAGTCCTTATTCATGGTTATTGATTTTGATGAGCTTCATTTTGGGTGTAAGCTACTTATTTTTCTCCCTTATCCATGGTATGAATCTTTAGACCAATTTATACTATCTAAAACATCTTAATGTAGCCTAACGTCCTATAGAGATCCAAATAGCCATATATGTCTTCAAATTTTTCTCAAGGAGTACTATGTATCAAGATTTATCATGAGAAGATTTAACATTAGAGGAAATTTCAGCCTAAAAGTGGCCTCGTAAGGAAAAATAATAAAATAAGGGTATGAATTTTGGAGGGAAAAGAGGAAAACTATTTTTTTTTAATTGTATTTTTGGCTTATCTCCTTATAGGTTTATTCAAATTTCAAGTGTAGACACTCATTGGATGTGAAAGTAAATTCTACATCATATGAGTACCCATTATGCATACTTTTGAGAAGACCCACATTGATAAAATTTGTAGATACATTAAAAAAGTGAGTTTAACACCTTTTTTTAATGTATCTACAAATTTTATTAATGTGGGTCTTCTCAAAATTATGCATAATGGCTACTCAATGGATGCGAAATTTAATTTTGCATCCAACAAGTGTCTACACTTGAAATTTGAGTAAAAATATAAGGAGATAAACCAAAAATATAATTAAAAAAGTAGTTTTTTGTTTTTTCCCTCCAAAATATTTACATGTAGCTCTTTCTAAATTTAATGGATTTTGATTAGTTTACATATTATGACATGTAAATCACATGAAAATTTCATGGGCACTTTTAGGTTCAAATTTCCTCTAATGATAGGGACTTACCACCTTATATTTGTTTCCTTACAATTTTCAATTTGTTACATGAACTATACAGTGAAAAAAAGTTCCTATTATGATGCTAAAAACATGTGATTGACTCTCATATTCCACCAAAAGGTAATAGATCCCTTTGATAGGATTAATGTGGTGTTTTGAGGAATTGGTCATGGTCATTAACATTCCAATGCCCTTGTTTTTCTCATCTAACCATGTTTGGGGTCTTGAGACCCGTTCTTATTATGAAAAGTATATTATTGATATCCAATTTCATAGTCAGAATCTATATTCATGGACATTGGGAATTATACCCTTATTTCATCCCTCATCGATAGTACAAGCCCTAACTCCAATATGTGTTGTACAAAATATCCTAATGGTGTTCATCCCACATAGACACTGTATATACTTTAATGAGAACTTATATGCCAATGTAAGACATTCTTTTTTTCCACTAGGCATGGAAATATTCTTTCTAAGAATTAAAAAAGAAAAGAAATTCCTTCCTTGGACATGGTATATGCTACAACACCAATTTATATTGGGAAAAACATACGAATGGTGCCAAATATGCCCAATTACGGCCAAATATATAACATAAAAGTATCGTGTTGTTGTTTAAGGAATAAATAAAGATTAATCCTAATAAAATTTAAATAGGGCCTTAGCACCTTATGTTGCTTCCCTAATAATGATTAAGTTCTCGAGTACATCATCTGGTGCAAAAAGCCTCCTAATGTCATTGAGGCTTAACCTAAAGGCCTTGGGAAATAATGTAGTTCTTGAAACTTGAACATGTATTCCATATCCCATATAGAAGGTAAATATCTTTTAAAGAGTATCCATGTGGAATTTATAGGAATTTTTCATGGCTATTGAGCTTTAGATTATTTTTTTCAGGCCTAAGGCCTTTTTTTTATCATAAATAGCTATTGTAGGAGTCTTAAGACACATTGTTATTATGCAAAAATTATAATGGTTCCCATATTCCAAGTTAGAGGAATTTTTCCTCACCATTATGCATGAAAGGGATTCATTTAGTACCCGAGGCCCTTATTCTAATCCAATGGGAATGATATAAGCCTTAATTCCCATTTATGTTACGACGAAAATCCCTTAGCCATTGTGTAAGCTCCTAGACTAAGTTTTATTATGAAAAACACATGAGTGGTGCCAAATATCTCTTATAGGTAGCTAAAACATGTTAGCGGGTTAGATATCCCATAAGAAGGCCAAATATCCCTTAGATAAGATTATGTGGTGCTTTAAGGATTTATTCACGGTCATTAAGATGTAGAAGCTCTACTTTGGACCTAAGGTTCTTGTTTTCTTCCCCTAACCTCGGTATAGGCATCAAGACCCATTATTTTTGCAAAAAAATTATTAATGTTGCCAAAATATTCTTCCTAGAATCCCAGAACGAACTAATGAAACCAAAGAACCCTACTAAAGATAGTGAAACTTTATGAATTATTTCTATGGTGGTTCAAGGACTTGTTCATGGTCATTTAACTCAACAAGAATTTTCTTTCGGGCTAAGGCCATTTTTACCTCATAAGGCCATGGTCAAGTTACTAATACCCTTTCTTATTCTATAAAAAATACTAATAATCCCCATATTCATAGTTATATTCATTTTTCATTGCCATTGACCATGAAAAATCTTCATTTAGGGAACAAGGCCTTTTTCTTCCTCCCCTCACTATGATTAATGTTTTGATATCCATTAATATTTTTTTTCTTCAATTAGGGTTCAAGGCCTTTATTTTTCTTCCATAGCCATGATAAATTCCCTAGCTTAGATATGTGTTGTGATAAAACTCTTTATGTTTCCCTTATCACACCTATAGTGTAGAATTCCCTTAGAGGGGATATATGTGGTACTTTTACGATTTTTTCATGGTCATTGAGCTTGGGAAACTTCATTTTGGGCCCAAATCCCTTGTGTTCATCATCTGGCCATGATATAGGTCAAGAGACACATTTTTATTTTTCAAAACACACTACTGATGCCCAAGCTCCCTTTGAAGGATATGAATCCCTAGAGAAGATATATTTTTGGTTCAAGGATTTCTTCATGGCCATAGGACTCGAGAATATTGACGCAAGCTTAGAGCTTGCCATATCCAGGATCTTCAAATAACCATGCATAAAAATGCATACTCAGCATTTACTCAAATCAAAAATATCAATCACTGGCAAATTCATCATTTTCCCATTTCAACGTGCGGAAGTTTTCCATTATATGGCTTTATGGTTGTAAAACCATGACCATGAAACCATCTTCTCAAAAAAACAAAAACCCATTGATTAAATCCCAACCACAGCTTGGAATCAAACTCAATTCGTAAACTCAAATACTTTCCATCTAAAACAATTCCAAGACAACAAAGTTTTTCAATTCTCTATACAAATGCATCATCCTCTATTCACTCAATCATACTTTCATTTTTATAATGCCAGAGTTTAAAATCAAAACTCAAAGAAAAAAAATGCGCCCTGCTACCATTTCAATCTCCATATTAAATCTCTTCTCATCAATTCCATTTAACACCAATGTTCCAATATGGCTTATAACTGAGTTCAATCAAAACCTTGAACTTATGCTTTTCAACCTCAGGTGGACACCAATATCAATTGCATGCACAAAATTACCTGTTTCAACCAATCAAAGCACCAAATATATGTGCGCCCTTTTCCCACTTCAATTTTTAAAAAATCTGCATCAGATTTAATGCCAGCGCTCCTGATTACACCGCCTATCATCGATCCACCTGATATTGCTTGTAGACTTGGGAAAACATTACCAATCTGTTCTAATTTTCAATAATTATGCAAAGTAGTATAATCATAAAGAAAGTTGTGCGGAACAGTGAGTAAAACTTGCAAAAATATGAAGATCATAGTATCATTATTCACACGGGCATGTAACCAATGGAATTTCAATTAGTACTAGAGACTTCACGCTCAAGCTTCCATATGAATTTCTTTAAAAATCACAGCGCGCCATGGTGAAACAGTGATTCCTATGTTCAGAGATGAACTATCTACACTCTTAAAACAATAATTTGGGTAACTGCTGTCCCGCTGCGTCCCTGTCTATTTACTGCAAATTCCAGGCTGCCATAAAGAGTAAACTTATAGCTTCACTCTGCCTATTCATCATATTAATGCTTAGTGGTGTTAATAAGCAAATCGTAAAGCTCAAATCTTCTATAAGACGAGCCTGTAATGATTCAAGAAACCGGAAGCACTCTCTTCGCAATATCTGTTCTCACATTTTCCAACATAATTTACTTGCAATCCCATGTGACAACACACAGAATTAGATTTTGAATCCACGGTTCCACAGATTTAAAATTTTCTAGTTCAATTGAATTAAGGCTCTTATACAAAATCGATATCACCATTTACCTTTCAATCGATTTCTCCAGAAAAATTCGGCGCCCATTCAACCACGAATCTCCAGTGCTTAACGCCTTCTGCACCTGCATTATTAATTCAACGCTTTCTGCATTGCATTATTCACGCTGTCCATACACGTACTAATACATTTGCCCAACGCAGATCCATTCTGGTTTCTGATTCAATTGCAGTTTGGCTATTAAAATATCTGCATTACAAATCGACTTCACAATTTCTTTAACTCAGAATTTCAATCGATCATTGTTTCTATTGACAATGTCCAGTCACAGACTCTGCAGAAACCTTGCGCCCTATTTCATACGATGTGTATTTAATTTTGCAATTGAAACCAATCTCAATTTAACAGTTTTTCCCCAATGTAATTTTCGTTCAATTCTATGAACATGATTTTACAATGCGCCCTTATAAATCGACATAAAAGTATAAGAACTATAATGCTGGCTAATGTCGATTCTTTACTTATGTGCAGAGATTGTCTATAAAATTTGTCAAATGACTGAATTTAAGATTCTAACTCATTATACCAAATTGACCAGAAATACAAAACTCACACAAAATTTCAGAACAATTCCTTATTGTATAAACAAATTCAAATCAATTTCAAAACCCTTTGTACATGGCCAGATATTCAACATTTGGCCCTTACAAATTTACCAAAGGCTTACAGCCTTGGTTGTTCCAAACCAGCTCTCTACTCCTCTCACTATTCTCAATGTCTTTTTCTCACAAAACCCCTTCCTACTTATACAATTTTAAAAATCATTTAATTAAATGCTCAATCTCTTAAAATCCTCAACAAACCCCTAAATTTCTCAACATCCCTAAAGGATAGGTTTTTATCCCTAAAATCCTTCAATTTATTAAATTTCCTCATATCCTTTTATTAATAAAAAAATATTTACATAAATCCTCACCTTCTCCTAATTAATTCAAATTAATTAATAAAATATTAAAAATCATCACACCCCATATTACAAATTAATATTATCACACCCCATATTTACAAATGGAGAAAAAGGTCTTGATGCTCCTGCATCAGACTCCCCATGTAAGAAAATTCATGACCACCTGGTCATAAGTCTGGATATCTCCTCCTGGATCCCAAATTTTATTTTGTAATCTTTCCTTGCTTGTTGATTGCTTCACTGCTGTTGTCATCTGCTGTTGTCTTCCAGGTTTCCATATTTTGTGTTGTAGTGCTCTACCTGCTCTGCTCTTGCAATCCTTCACTGTCATTCTCTTGTTGTCGTTCCTTTTCTTTCTTTCGGCTGTCTTTCTCTGGGATGTTTTTACCATTAACTTCCTTATCAACTCAATTTCTCTGTCCAGTATGTCCTTTGTCTACTGATTGTTTCCATCCCTTGATTGCTCCTTTTCTGCTGCTGCTACTATAAATGTTGCCTCACATGTTGCTCTAGTTGTCACTATGAATGTTGCGGCCTCCCAATCTTCCTTTCCCTCTGCAACATTCCTTTGCTCGTCACCTGCAATTTCATCTGCAATTTCTTCTTGATTATCATTTATGACAACTGTTTTGTCATCCTTCATCAGCAATCTATCCTGGACATTCATCCTCTGTTCTTCCAATTTCTTCCTTTGAAAATCTAATTCTCGATATAACTCAATGATTTTACTTGGAGTAGACTTTGGAAATTTTACATGATCTTCCATTTCTTCACATGGTCTTTATTCTGCTAAATCTTCCCTAACATCCTGCAGTAGATGTTCTTCTTCTTCCAAACCTGCAATCACACACAAATCATTAGTTTTAAAATCACAAGACCTTACGGTCTTATTTGATGCTTCAGTCATCAAATCTTCCGGCTGCTTCGAATCATTCATATGATTCAACTCCTCCAGTTCTTCATCACTTTCAAAAAGTAATGGTCCACTCTCTGGGTAACATATCGAAACTTCAACATCTTCTTCAGCATCTTCATTTTGCTGTAGCTCAACTATTTCGAGCTTCTCTCTCTTCTGTCTGGCATCTATAACCTGTTCAAGTTCCCTTAGTTCCTTTATCAACTGCATATTTACCTGATGATTCCACTTCTCTTGTAGCCTCTGCCACTTCAACTTCTTTCTCATGACATAACCATGCTTCTGGTCTTCCTCATTTCTTTGCAACATCTCCATTAACACCTCAAGCTGAACTGCTATCTCAGCCTTCTCCCTCTCATATTCCTCTTTGCTTAACTGTCTCTGTATGCCAACTGCCTTGGCATCCTTCTTCTTTTGTCCTCTGCTGTGGTTTATTTCAGAACCTTTGTGACGACTGTCACTAGTCATCATCCTTTCCATCTCTATGAGTTCCTCACTCACTTTACTATGAGTTGTACTAAAGCCTCTTCAGCAGCAAGTCTTGTCTTGCCGCCACTTACCTCACCAAGCCCTCCTCACTCGGTCTTTTGGCAAGCAATTGGTTCTCTATCTCCAGAACCTCCTTTGAGCACTTCCCTTTGCTCTTCCTGGGCTTCAACTCATCTGCCTGTTCACAAATGTCTTCCTTATCCAATCTCTATTGGATTTCCTCAAGGTTCTGCCACACCTATGCTTTCACCAGTTTTCTGTTAGCAATTTTAAACATGTCTTCTATGGATTTTCCTTTTGGGATTGCAAAAATACTTCTGCTTTAATGCAAAGACTACAATCTTCAAATTCAAATAAACCCAGATCACCTTACCTTCAATATCTCAGTCTGATCTTGTCTTTTCATTTGCCCGTACTTTTAAATGGACCGTCCTTCCCACTAGCTGTCAGTTGTGTCTTCAAACTCTTCAACTACCTTCAGAATCTTACCACTCCTGCAAATTTGTTTCAGCAAATCTTCATTGCTTCCTCTGCTCAATTCTTCAGCTGTACTCTAGTTTTCTTTGACTGTCAGATTAGAATCTGACCTCCTTTGCCTTCATGCATATCTGCTACTTCATCATTCATCACACATTCAGAAATACATTCTAGTTCAACAAACCTTCTGTCTTCATTCAGAAAAAACAAACATTCTTTTTAACAGAGCCAGGCTCTGATACCAAAATTGACGCAAGCTTAGAGCTTGCCATATCCAGGATCTTCAAATAACCATGCATAAAAATGCATACTCAGCATTTACTCAAATCAAAAACATCAATCACTGGCAAATTCATCATTTTCCCATTTCAACGTGCGGAAGTTTTCCATTATATGGCTTTATGGTTGTAAAACCATGACCATGAAACCATCTTCTCAAAAAAACAAAAACCCATTGATTAAATCCCAACCACAGCTTGGAATCAAACTCAATTCGTAAACTCAAATACTTTCCATCTAAAACAATTCCAATACAACAAAGTTTTTCAATTCTCTATACAAATGCATCATCCTCTATTCACTCAATCATACTTTCATTTTTATAATGCCAGAGTTTAAAATCAAAACTCAAAGAAAAAAAATGCACCCTGCTACCATTTCAATCTCCATATTAAATCTCTTCTCATCAATTCCATTTAACACCAATGTTCCAATATGGCTTATAACTGAGTTCAATCAAAAACTTGAACTTATGCTTTTCAACCTCAGGTGGACACCAATATCAATTGCATGCACAAAATTACCTGTTTCAACCAATCAAAGCACCAAATATATGTGCGCCCTTTTCCCACTTCAATTTTTAATAAAATCTGCATCAGATTTAATGCCAGCGCTCCTGATTACACCGCCTATCATCGATCCACCTGATATTGCTTGTAGACTTGGGAAAACATTACCAATCTGTTCCAATTTTCAATAATTATGCAAAGTAGTATAATCATAAAGAAAGCTGTGCGGAACAGTGAGTAAAACTTGCAAAAATATGAAGATCATAGTATCATTATTCACACGGGCATGTAACCAATGGCATTTCAATTAGTACTAGAGACTTCACGCTCAAGCTTCCATATGAATTTCTTTAAAAATCACAGCGCGCCATGGTGAAACAGCGATTCCTATGTTCAGAGATGAACTATCTACACTCTTAAAACAATAATTTGGGTAACTGCTGTCCCGCTGCATCCCTGTCTATTTACTGCAAATTCCAGGCTGCCATAAGGAGTAAACTTATAGCTTCACTCTGCCTGTTCATCATATTAATTCTTAGTGGTGTTAATAAGCAAATCATAAAGCTCAAATCTTCTATAAGACGAGCCTGTAACGATTCAAGAAACCGGAAGCACTCTCTTCGCAATATATGTTCTCACATTTTCCAACATAATTTACTTGCAATCCCATGTGACAACACACAGAATTAGATTTTGAATCCACGGTTCCACAGATTTAAAATTTTCCAGTTCAATTGAATTAAGGCTCTTATACAAAATCGATATCACCATTTACCTTTCAATCGATTTCTCCAAAATCTCGCGCCCATTCAACCACGACCCCGTGCTTAACGCCTTCGCACTCGCATTATTAATTCAACGCTCTCTGCATTGCATATTTAACTCACGTTGTCCATACACGTACTAATACGTTTGCCCAACGTAGATCCATTCTGGTTTCTGATTCAATTGCATTTTGGCTATTAAAATATCTGCATTACAAATCGACTTCACAATTTCTTTAACTCAGCATTTCAATCGATCATTGCCAATGCCCAATTACAGAATTCTGCAGAAACCTTGCGCCCTACTTCATACAATGTCTATTAAATTTTGCAATTTAAACCAATTTCAGTTTTCCCCAAATGTAGATTCGTTCAATTCTATGAACACGGTTTCACAATGCCCCCTTATAAATCGACATAAAAGTATAAGAACTATAATGCTGGCTAATGTCGATTCTTTACTTATGTGCAGAGATTGTCTATAAAATTTGTCAAATCACTGAATTTAAGATTCTAACTCATTATACCAAATTGACCAGAAATACAAAACTCACACAAAATTTCAGAACAATTCCTTACCGTATAAACAAATTCAAATCAATTTCAAACCCTTTTGTACATGGCCGTAGATATTCAACATTTGCTCCTTACAATTTACCAAAGGCTCACAGCCTTGGTTGTTCCCAACCAGCTCTCTACTCCTCTCACTATTCTCAATGTCTTTTTCTCACAAAACCCCTTCCTACTTATACAATTTTAAAAATCATTTAATTAAATGCTCAATCTCTTAAAATCCTCAACAAACCCCTAAATTTCTCAACATCCCTAAAGGATAGGTTTTTATCCCTAAAATCCTTCAATTTATTAAATTTCCTCATATCCTTTTATTAATAAAAATATATTTACATAAATCCTCACCTTCTCCTAATTAATTCAAATTAATTAATAAAATATTAAAAATCATCACACCCCATATTACAAATTAATATTATCACACCCCATATTTACAAATGGAGAAAAAGGTCTTGATGCTCCTGCATCAAATATTTTTTGTGGTTGAATACCATTATTTTCCTTCTTTTCCTATGGTATATGCCTAAAGACCAATTTTTATTATGTAAAACATATTTATGGCACCAAATATCACCCACATATTAAAAAAAAAACTAATGGTACTGAAGATCTCTCTAGGAACCATATATACCTTAAGAGGATTTATGTGGTGGCTTAAGGCCTTGTTCATAACCATCAACATGTGGAAGATTTTTTTTGGGCCTCAGCAAATTTTTTTCCTCCCTTGGCAATGGTAGAATTCCCAAGGCACATTATTATTATTAAAAACATATTAATAATGCCAAAGAACTCCCCATTTAGTCCCAAAGCATGCTAATATATCAAAATAACTCCCTAGAATATAGATATCACTAATAGAGGATCATTGTTGTAGTTTTAGGGTTTCCATATATACCTTAAGAGGATTTATGTGGTGGCTTAAGGCCTTGTTCATAACCATCAACATGTGGAAGCTTTTTTTTGGGCCTTAGCAAATTTTTTTCCTCCCTTGGCATGGTAGAAGACCCAAGGCACATTCTTATTATGAAAAACATATTAATAATGCCAAATAACTCCCCATTTAGTACCAAAACATGCTAATATATCAAAATAACTCCCTAGAATATACATATCACTAATAGAGGATCATTGTTGTCGTTTTATGGTTTGATCATAGACATAAATATAAAGAAGAGTTGTTTATTCACTAAGACTATTTTTTTCCTCTCACAACCATGGAAGAGATCCTAAGGACCAATCTTATTTTGAGAAACATACTAATGATGTCACTTTTGGCCCAAAATAGTTTTAAAGATCCTTACAATGGCCAACAATCCTAGTAAAGGGTATTTATATTATGATTAAATTCCTTTTTCATGGCTATTGAGCTCAATAATATTCATTTTGTGCCCAAGGCCTTATTTTTTCTCACATAGACATGATGTAAGTCCCAACAATGCTAAATACCTTGATAAGAAATCATAATGTGAAACACCTATAATAGTTGACCATAGTTATAATCACAGGTTATGAATTACCTATAAAGACTTTATGTGATGATGTTTTATAGGTTTTAGTGATCACTGATAAACTAGCAATTAAAATTAATATAGTTATGGAAAAAACTATGTAAGGATTAAGGTTAACAATAATATGGTGAACATTATGATATGTTATAGGGTATTATATCTCGCTACAAAAATAATGCACATAAATTATATAATTTATTCATACTATTAATGTGGAAAAAATTGTTAGAAACATTTATTATTATTTTTGCGTGGGTGGAAGTAAAATATTATCTATATCTTTTTCTAACCCAGACGATATATCTTTTTCTAACCCAGACGTTATTAATTAATAAGAAGTATTCAAGGAAAGTAAAACTAGTGAAAAGGTCAATTAAGGAAGTGAAAAGGAACCTTATTAATCTATAAGAATGAATTAAAGGAAAGCGAAACCAGTGAAAATGTCAATTAAGCAAGTGAAAAGGAAGGTTGGGTGAATGACATTAAAAAGTATTTTAATAATAATTTTTTATTTTTATTTTACTTCTTCTAGTTTTTTTTTAATTATCAATAATGAAATTTTAGCATTATTATTGGTATTTTAGCATTATTATTGGTGTGAATTATAAGAAAAAATTATATTAATATGATTTTCACAAATAAATTATTAATTCTGGAATCAAAAGTATAATTGTGAAGAAAAAATAGTTATGTGAAAAACAACATGAAATTAAGGACTTATCAATAACAACTAATGGCTATATATATTTATATCCAAATTTAATATTATATTCATTTTTGGAAAAAAAAATGATATAATGTTTTGGTAAACTTGTCTAAAAAGATTAAATTCCTTTAACATAAATATGGAGAAGAAGTTTTTAATCTTATATTATTAGAAGTAAAAAACATGAATATTAGAATGAATCCATTATTAGAATAACCCTCATTAGAATATCTCAAACATATATAAAATAGCATCCTTTGAGTTCATTAGAAGTTGTTAAAATATGCAACAAATATATTGAAAATATTTTAATGATATTGTGAATCTAGATTTGTAAAGAGAAAAGATCACATAGGTGAACTATAAACCAATGACATTGCCAGGTGAAACTTTATATTTTGGTTTAATAAGGAGAAAAGGGTATGGTTTTATATTTTTCTTTGAGAATATGGTGTGCATGGTGGATGTTATGGAACACCCTAAATTTAAAGTGAATATTTAAGGATGTCAAATTTATGGTAAAAGATCATCAACAATACAATTGTGTTTGTCATATGGGACATAGTTGGTTATAGTTGGTTGTCACATAGCATGATGATTTAGTGGTGTTTAATTGAGATAAGTCAAATATGGTAAGGACTGAAATATATATAGCGAATAGACATTATACAATGTATTTTATTTACCAACTTGTAAATGAAAAGAGTGTAAGAGGGAGTTCCTCAAACAAAGAATAATTCTCAATTGTAAAGAAAGGGTCAAAACTATATAGCTCTTAGAAATTAATATGTAATGAGAAATGAAATTGAGTCACCTATGTTACATGAATGAGTTCACATTGAAATTAGAAACTCCCATATTAGACTAGCATATTTTGTAGGTAGAAAATAATAATGACAAAGATGGAGACGCCAAATACATGCATGATTTTAAGAAATACAAGGAAGAATAAATCAATAAAGGAAAGCATTATGGTCCTATGGTATTTATCTCAAAGTTAAAAAATTGCATAATCTAATCCGAAATATGGTTGTCTTCCCAACATAAGCATGCTTACCCCTCACATGGTTATAATGTTGTATTCAACAATGTTTGTGTGGAAAAGGCTCATAATTAGATGTTTGATCTTAGTAACCAGAAGGTAGTATGAGCCAGTATAATAAAAAGTAATGTGCTAAAATGTAATTGTCACATACTAAAAAACACATACTAAAGGCACTCCATATGAGCACCCTAGGTAAGCACCTCCTGTAGGCATCTCCTATATGAACATATATCCTATAGAAACATATCTCCTATGGTCACATACTAGAGGCAGTATATATTAAGGCTCCATATAGGAACTATAAATTAAGGCTCCATAAAGTATATCAACTCTTGAAAGAATCAATTCTTTTATTTTTAAAACTAGAGTTTCATTCCCCACTTGGTCGAGAGTGTCTCTCCTCACTTCATTGAGGGTAAAAATTCATGAAAGCACATATGTTCAATAAAGTGTCTTTCCCCACTTCATAGAGGAACACACATGTTGTGCATGAATCAATGCACAATATGTAGTGGGAGGAAAATTTTGGAGGAAATTTTGGGCTTAATATTTTTTCAAGTAAACACTTCAAATAGATAATTTTATAAAAATTTTGATAATAATAAATTATATTTAATAAATTTTAAAAGTATAATTTAAAATTGATTTAATATTTATTAAAACAATTTAATTTAAAAAAATAATTTAATTAAAATATTTATAATAATAAATTATATTTAATAATTTAAAAAATATATAATTTAAAATTTATTAAGATAATTTAATTGAGAAAGAGGACATATAACTAGCAATTGCACCACATGTTGCAAAGGAAACGCGGTAAGGTGTTAGTATAGAAAACAAAACAAACAACACCGTTTTTTGGATTCTTGTTTCGTAATTTTAATGAACGAAATGTAAATCTTCTTTCCCTCTTTTAAAAAAAATGTAAATTTTAGTCAAAATTTGATACTAAATTAATACGTCATTTATGAATGTCTATTTTACTTTACTGTAAGTAAATAAAAATGAAAAAAATGAAACAAAAAGATAGTTGAGAAAATATAATATTTTCTCAACCATTGAACAGAGCTATTAAAAAAAATAAAAAAATAAAAACCCTCTCCAGAGTAAAAGATTTGATGCAAAAAAATAGTTCAGAAAATAGAATATTTTCTCAACCATTAGAGAATTAATGCTTTTAATGTGCTGACAGCATATTGAAACTAGCATTTGATGACTCGGCCCCTCTCGGTGGCCTCATGCACCCTCTCTCGTCATACAACAACGGAATATACAGCAACACGTCACAGCAATTTCGCTTTGCCCCACAAACAAGATTAGCATCCGCTAATTTTCATTGATATGGCATCTTAAATATAAAAGTCCATATTAACCAAGCCAGAAAAGCCTCGGATTGTAGTACGGATATATAAGACAAAAGAGACTCCATAGTTTTACTTTTAAAAGGTTAAAGGGAGGTTCAGAAACGCTTCTAACACAAGATTTTACATGCCCTGAAATGTACATTGAAAAGAAAAGAGAAAATGCCAAAAAACATTTTTAGAAGTTCAAACATGTTTTCAATGCCAGAGCTTACCACGCATTTAAAAATTGCTAATAAGGGATGGTACTTTGTCCGACAATCATCAAATCCAGTCTCTCTGTTGAAGCTTCAGAGGCAGATAAACCTCCGAAAGGTACTAAAACCCAAAAAAACTGAGAGTCTGAATTTCAGCCTTCTGTTTCGTTTTCACCATCAAATTCAACTCATCAAGCCACCCAGGCCTGTCTTAATATCCTGATCCGTCATGGGCAACCGGCACTGCTCGGGAATATGGTACTTGTCCAGGTCGGAGGGTCGAATCCCCATCCACTTAATATCAGAGGTGGTGAGATTCGAAAGTTCTTACGACATATTCTTGGACCCGCACATGTAAACCGACAGGATCTTTAAACCGTAGGGATCGCTGTCGACCAGGGCAAGAACCGAGAGCTTCAATTTGGTCTAAATCTTCTTCAAGAACAGCCTGGTGGCGATATCCGGCTGGCCCTTGGTAGTAATTATGACGCAGGGAAACCGGTGATAGAAGCGGTCTTCTACGAGCCTTGTGGAGGCGGCATCCTTCTCGACGAGGAGAATGAAGAGGGCGTCGCTCTCCATGTCGCCGACACGGTCGATGTTGGGCGGTATGGCCTTGCCTCCGACGCCCATCTTCGTACAGTCGATCCGGTCGCCGTTGTCGGAAAAGATGAGGCGGCCGACAACGACGCTCTTTTCAGATGCCACGACATTGAGGCTCGACTTGGTGCAGCCGAGCATGCAATAAACATCGTCGAGGACGCTATCAGACTGACCCTGGTCCTGGAAGAGTTTCACGTCGGTGTAGAAAAGGTCACGCTTTGTGACATGGCTTTGCTTCATGCAGAGGTGGTGGACGAGCTGGAGAATCCTGGTTATAATGGAGGTCTTCCTGACGCTGGAGACGTTGGCGAATTGGCGAAAGGAAGACATGTACACATGAAACCCAGCAAGCAAATAGTGCCTCTGCACACACGGACAACGAGTTTCTACCACATTCAATTCTAATGGACGAACGAAAACAAACAACTAAACCAAAAAATATACTCTCTTTTATATTTCTCTTCTCACATTAATGTTTACCCCTATTTTATTTTTTAAAAGAAATTAAACATGAATTTATTAGACTCTAAATACATCTCCCTACCCCCTTATAATAGATTTTTGGTGCACAGGTTGATGAAAATTTAAGTAGATTTGTTATGAACAGGTTGATGAAATGGAAATGCCTTCATTTTTTTCCAGCACCAACACTTTATGAATGCCTACGTTATTAGCATTCGGAAAAGCTAATTTCGTCCAATTCGGCGTTCCTGCCAAAGCAAAAATTAAATAAAAATAAAACCTTCTCTAAGGTAAAAGATTTGAAACAGACAGATGGTTCAAAAAATAGAATATTTTTCTGATACGCTGTTTCCAGCAACAAAGTTATTGAGCTTCTTTATCGTCAGTTCCGCCACTTTGTTAATGGAACTCATCTAAAACCTCGTCCAGGAACCAAATGCAATGAACTCTGGAGACATATTTAATGTAAATACCTGTAAAATCCCACAGGAACCAGATCGCAATCCCTGAGTAGTTAACATAGAAGGATAGGGTTAGCCCCAAGGGATAGCTCAACTGGTCTGAGCCAGACGTGGGTCCTCTCCATAATCAGGGAGGTCACGGGTTCGATTCTGAATTTCAGTCCCTTGGGGTCGGGCATCGTAATCAGCGCCAACGGTTTATCGCGCGTACCAATCAGATATTCTCGAGAAGTGCGCCCTGGTTCTCCGCGAGTTTATTCCTCGGAAAAAAAAAGAAGGATAGGGTTATCAAATGTTTAAAAAAAAAATACACTAGTCACAAAAATTTCATACAGAACAGAAAGAAATCCTTTGAGTATTCAAGGAAAATATTTAGAAAAAACGATTTGCACCCTCTGAACCTCGCAATTGTCATAATTCAAGTACAGAATCGAAAGAAATTCTCTGAAGATTTCGAGGAATTTTTTAGAAAAAACGATTTGCCAAGCCTGAACCTCGACTCTCGCTCTAACTCCTTCATATCACTGCACTGTGGAAGGAGGGGATGAAGTATCCAGCGAGCTTTGGTGTTGTGTCATGTTTTTTTAATTGTTTTATTTTTTCTATTTCAATTCAATGGTTGATCCAATGCTTGAGACAAGTACACAGTGGCAATTAGGAAAGTTGTTTTCAAATAAAGATATCTTTAAAAGTCCATACCATCCTTATCAAAACAAGTCTATACTCTTATAGAAATGTTTATAACTACCTTATCATGTATAATTGTTTTAATTTTAGTAATTTTAAAATAGTTGGTTAAAAAATAAAATATCTTACTATCATGTATATATACACGTTTTTATACCATTATAACATAAGCAATTTTAAAATAGTTTGTTAAAAAATAAAATATCATACTATTGTGTAAATATACACGTTTTTAATTTTAAACCTAGTGAGCAATTAGTTCTAACGCGTTGAATTCATTTTAAGTGGAGATTGTTCACCAATATAAGGATGAATGTTAACCATTGTGTTTTGGGTGCAGCATTAAGCTATTTAATCTACTGATATTGGTTACTAAGATGATGCTAGAGTAGGTGTATTATAATTAAATTAGTTTAAATTAGATTGCTGGAAAAATAACAATAGAGAGAAATACCTACTTAAATAACAATAGTTGAATGATAATTCTATGCTTAAAAAAAACATAACATAAATACTGTGTGAATTATAAAATAATTAATATTAAAAATAAAAAATATTTTTAAAATAATTGTTTTAATTACTTGTACGTTAATGGAATCACATAAATTTATTAATTTAAAACTTACTAATAAATATGAAGCATTTTTTCATCAATACCCTGAGGTGAGGTTCCGTGATGAAACCTAAGCTGCTAATTTAATATGAGGTTACGGGATGACACCTAAGCTCCTAATTTAATATGTGATTAAGTTATTCTTTCAACTTATGGTAAGATTATATATCCATCTTTAAACAAAAGTCTTGTATGTACATTGAACTTTGAAGTGAACCACCCAGGCAACACAACGTTTTGTAACCTGTATTCATGCGGAAACGTTCTTCTTTGCTAATGTGGATTCATGTTCATTTGAAAACGTTCTTCTTGATTGATAATTCTAGCTATATTGGTAAAGACTTCTACTCTGATCACAGTTAAGATACAGTTACAGTTTTGTTCAACCAATGTTTTTATGAATTTTCTTGTCCTATGAATGGATTCAAAATACTGAGAAAAAATTGCTCAATCGATCAGAACTCCTAAATCGTGTTTTACAAAATTCAGACGTAAATGACAAGGAAAAGAAAAAAACCCTTGTTGAGCTAAAATCAATTGCACATACGCAAGCACCCATTTGTTTTGTTTTGAGGGTTGCTTATAAAAACGGATTACAGAGTTAAGTTTAACTGTATTGCAGATAGGAAATAGTTGTAAAATTCGACGAACATGAGTCTAAGTTTATATTTGTCAGATTTCTAGGTAATTTCATAACGTCATCAAAATAACCCTAGTGGAGGAGGGCTCGGCAATTCCATCATGTTCAGATCTACAACTGACAACCGATTTTGGTGCTCAGCAGTGAGAAATTGTGTAATTAATTCATACCATTCTCAAAGATATGAGATTCGACCAAAATATATCGAATGAACATGAATGAATATGAATATCGAATAAATCTGTGCGCGATTACATCCAAAGCATGAAATATATGTCCTGTGATTACATCCAAAGACCAAAATATATGTCTCGTGATTACATACAAAAACTGAAATATATGTCTAGGGAATTGCAATTGTCTTGATAATTAGTTGAAGGCGGCTATAGGAGGAGAAGCTGGAAATCCAAGCCAAAGAATAGTGGTGAATGGCGGGCGCCAAAATTCAGTACGGTCTTGCTCCAACATAGTTACCGGGAGGGTAATGATCGCATATGATGAAAGTGTCACCGCTGTTACATCTGATGATGACGCATCCAACCTTAGTCGTTGTTCTCCAAACAATCTGGGTGTAGTGGGTGCAGTCTTCGCCGGAGCTGCAACTATTATTTGCATAGTTATACCCTTTACTCTCATCCACCCATGCACCAACTGCCTCACTACAAGAAGAAGGGTCTTTTAGCCACACATTAGCACCACAATTTGTAAAGGATTTGAGAAATCTTTATTTTTCAAATAGTGGTGCAAAAGTGGTGATAATGTGGGGATACGCAAGTGGTGCTATGTTGTCTGGTGCAAAAGTGGAGTTAATAAAAAATATTAAATTTGGTGTTAAATGCATATGTGGCATTCCATGGTGTATGGTGCAAATCACCAAAACCAATCTGACGTGGATCAAGATTTTGTGATGCAAAGCACCAAAACCAATTTTACAAAAATTAAAAATTTATCATAAAAATATCAAAATTATTATAATAATAATAAATTGTATATGGTGCAAAGCACCATAAAATAAAAAATGGTGCAAAAAAAATAAATTATTATTATTATTATAATAAAATTGTATATGGTGCAAAGCACCATAAAATATGAAATGGTGCAAAAAAAAAAATAGCCCCCTTTATTTAGAAAGGTTATATATTGCATGTGGTGAGTATCCTAGGAAGAGTTTGATTTTATTACCAAAAATAACATTTTGACCATTTTCTTATGCTTAAATCCAATTACCATAAATATATTTAATTAATATCAAATGTATTAACACAATTGAAGTATCTCATAGTTACATCCAAAAATTTTAATTCATTGTGTACAATAAGACTATGGTAGATTTTTTTGTGCTTCGCTACATTATGGCAAGTATCAATTACAAGTAATGGAAGAGTCTCTCCATTGAAACATTCACATGATTCCAAGTTGATGGACATAATAAATTTACATAATATTAGCAGTGTCATTTCAATTCCAAGCGTCACAGAATTTTGTTTGAGTGAAAATTTGAAGATGGCATGATATTTCAAAATTTTTTGTTTTTCGAATCTATCACATATCTTTCTAGTTATGAAAAAATATATTAAATGGATATCTTTTACATTAAATGAATAATTACAAAGTAATAGCAATATCTACATATGTTAAAATTTTAAGTATATTATACAACAACCAAAACTATGAATATATAAAAAGAGATAATTTAATTAAAGAAAATAAAAGTTTTACATATGTTCCAACATTGATTATCAAAAAATCACTTTTCATTTATTAATATAATGAAAAGTCTTAGGTCTTGAAATTTGTTTATTATGAGATATTGAAAAAACGAAACTGATAATTCGTTTGAAATCATCTGTATTGCTCATCCTTAAAAGAAATTGTGTCGCTGCCTGCATGGAAAAATCATAAAAAGAAAATTATAAACATAAGTTTGTGAATAAAAATACATAAATGAAATAAATGGAGAAAAACACAAACAATAACTTCAATTGAATTGAAATAAACCATAAAAAGTGTGTGCATTTAATGGTATTTCATAACTAAAGTGTCCTATTGATTTAAAAAATCTGCAACTTAGTTCATCAAAGGAAGAAGAACAAGTGCAGAAATAAAACTACTAATAAAGAAAAAGGGAGAACCTAGTCAATTTTCCTTGTTCCCAGATGAATAAATTCATTACTAAGACCTTATAAAAGAATCAAAGAGAAAAATCTACAATGACATGAACAACAAATTGAACAGCATAACTAAACCATACATCAATGTAGATCAATACCTTGGCAGCATTGGCAACCACGAAGACTGTACAGGGCATTTAGATTGAAATTAATGTATGCTGTCTTGCATTAGCAGAATTTGATTTGAAGCACGTACAAAGATCGTCATTTTTGTTTCAGACTAAAGCTTTCAACAAAGCTAAAAGCATTTCCTTATCCACAGTGACATGGCTAATATAGGTCGGTCAATATATGTAATGTGATGAAGATCATAATACAGAGTATTGCCATTTAGAGAGCAGGTCTGGAGGATACATACATGACTTAGATAAGCCATACTTTCAAATAATACATGCCTTAAAGATTCGCTTCTGGGTTTGAACAGACTTCGTCCGAAGGTGCATAAAGAACTGATATGAAACCATTATAACGATCCTCTTTGAAGAGCCATAGACCAAAGAATGAATATGTTGAAGATATTGTAGACAGAGGTATAGCGAAGCACAATGGTGCCAAATATAGTGAGGCATGTAGCTTGCTTCTGAAGTAATGAAACACTGCCTGAAGTGATGCTTTTGGATTCGTAGAGAGTCAGAGATGATGAGATCTAATAAATATAAATCATTGACAGAAATACCGACCTCTCAAAAGAACTATGATCCTCATTTGTCTTGATGAGATGACCAATAAATCATGCCCTTGCTGCTTAAGGATCGAATCAAACTGAACCTTTTTATTACTGAACCAAACTCAAAATCATCGAATTTACACAAAACGTTCTTCCTTATCTCTGAAATAGAGGCTTGACACTTGCAAGAGATTTGTGCCAAATTTGTCCTAAACTGCCCTTAAGCCTCCTAGCTATTTGTCTTAGAACATCAGCTCTGACTCCAAGGAGGACTCTCGAGTCTCATAAAACAGAGCAGAATTTGATTTGAAGCATGTACAAAGATCATCATTTTTGTTTCAGACTAAATCTTTCAACAAAGCTAAAAGCATTTCCTATTGATGTTTGCAAGGATCTGAGATTAAGATCTTATGCAATTGGTGAATCTGGAATGGATCCTTGTAACTACGGTTTAACTCAAACTAAAGCTCTGTCACTAGTATGCTCGAAGATCATTGCTATGAAGGGAATATGTTAGAAATCATGCCCGGACTAATCGATTGATAGTCGACGAAATGAAGTGTTATGTACGTTTTCTCATCTTGTAAGTGAAGGGAGATGCTATCGGTTCTAGGTCGGGGTCCATGTATCTTATTTCCGGACTATAGCCTTTTTGGAGTTTATCATTTGGATGAGATTAAATGCGATTTCTATGGCATACTGCTAACATGCGGGGCACCTATTCATAGAATGAGGATGTTGTCCTCATTAGAAGTTGATTTTGGTCTGTAACGTATTCTCGGATAGCAAGGATCCCCTCGTTTGGAGGGATTGGTTTGAGTATGCTATACACTTGCATATGAAGCCTAAATACATTATTTAAACTAGCGTGATGAGGGTGCGAGTTTATGTTATTCTATTGGACATATTTGCATACATAAGGAGCACTTCTATTGAAGACACAGTGTGCTCATGCTTGTGATTTTAACCCAACATGCAAAGAGAGATGAGGGACAACTACGAAAATAACTTTTGTGCATTCTCACCAACACATGAGGGGCACACTCTGAGGTACTATTTTGGGGTCGATTTCCTACATGTATCGTTATAGTAGGGTGCGAATTTGTGGGGGTCGCTCCTTTCTGTCAGTTTAGACCGAACTTAGCATGCATATTCTGACGACAAAAGAGAACTATCTTGAGTGCTTAAAATGACACTCGTTTTTTTGTTCTAAGAACAAAAGGTGATTTTGATCGACTCTGCATGTATATGATCTTTGATTTAGAGTGAAATTTCAGAATCGAAATCAAATCTAGTGTCGCCATGAGGAGATGTATCGGCAAATGGCAGCCATGAAGCCCAGCATCTAAATGCCCTATACGGTCTTCGTAGGTGTGCATTTATATTGAATTTATTTCTCCTTCATGGGCATCACTTACAAGTCTCTATGCCCCGGAAATTCAAATCCTTTCACTCCAATACGGCTCTATATAACCTATTATAACACCAAAAGGTGAATGATAGAATGCCCTACCAAACATGAGAAAAGTTCCTTGAGTTACCTTTTTATAAGTGAGCGAGACAAGACACGACTCACGAGATTGTCACAGATCCTTTGTGCATAGTCCTTTTTATAGTTGTTTGTGCACAAATCCATTATCATACCTCAAGGCCATTCAATAACAACTCAAATTCATTATTTCATTATAGATATGAGTTTAACATGTCATTTTTCCTGAATTGAACCTAGGTGGGGGGATAATAGTCATTTCCTTGCTACGATTGAGATGAATCCAATTGAATATGAAACTAGTAATACCTAAGAGAATAATGGGGAAGAACAAATCACATTAAACAAAAGTTATGAGTATTAGTCCAAAGTAGCGAGAACACTGCGCAATCGGTCTATCACATTGAACATCTTTATTTTCCGACATTTCGATTAGTCTCAAGCCATGTGATCAGATCTTTATTTCGGTTTTACCAAATTCGGATTCTTTCAATGATAAGACAGACCCCAAAAGAAACATAATGCAATGCTCATGTAAGATGAGCCTCCTAAATGCTTTCAAACATAATACTATATTGTCTAGTGACATGCATGGTATTGCAACCAAACCTTTATGTTTTTTACGTATCGGAGACATTCCTACTCGATGATCGATATTGAAAATGAAAGCTTCTATAATGAATTTTGGATGAATATCATATGGAAAAGGATCAATTTCAAAGATCGGTAACTTGAGATGAAGTTGTTTTTTGAGTGTTTTGCCGAGCATTCTCTGGTAAAGTACTCGTTGAGTTAGTGATTATTGCAAAGTGAAATTTTATTATTAATTTTTATGTTAAGTGGCAATTTTTATCGATAAAATAAAGTGGAAAATGCCTTTAAAAACATCAAATTTATCGATGTATATTATTTAAAGCAAGGGGTTTCCCATGCTAAATGCAGGTGTCTTGCTATGGCCATGACCTAGAAGTTGTTTTGGCCATCTACCATGTATAGATGAGGTTGAATATTACAATGAAATAACGTCAAATGTAAAAATGAATTTATGTGGTACTTCTAAGAATGCATGATATAAAGGATATTTAGTGTACATTTCAGTAGTCGATGGTTGTCTTTCGAGTCTCGTGGCATGATTTAATGGATTTTTAGCTTAAATTCAAGCTAACCATGGCGTAAACTATGATTCCCTTCATTGTACTATAATTGCGATGTAGAGTTTTGTTTTTCTATAATGAAAGACATTATCATTTTGTAAAAAAACACACCACTAGACTATATTTTTATTTGACTCCAAAGCAAACTCTGCCATCAATTGGTAATCTAGGTTCCTTTAAAACGAAATAATGTTCTTAACTCGTTAGGGGGACCCCCTATCATATTTGACAAAAAAAGCTGTCTTCACGTTGAGTTGTCAAGGAAAGTATAGAGCTAATTGGCCAACAAAGTGTGACATGTCTATATGGAAAATTGTGTTTTCTAAACTAAAGATTGAGCGATATAGAGAAAAAATACTTGTGAGTTTTTTGTCAATTAGTTATTGTGTCTTAAAATGACATTGGCAAATCCTTTAGATTACCACAAATATGAACATTTCTTTCAACAATTGCAGGAACATATTTTGTACTTCAAGTTTAGGGATTCATTTGGGGCAAGTTGCCATAAAATGGCCTAAGCCATTGCGTAGCATCCACACAATTGAAAGGGATGTTTTAATAGTCCATATTTTGAGTCCATGGGGAATCCCTCGAGATAGAAATGATTTTGTCCAACAAAGCTGTCAATACTACACTATGAGGGTCTTTGTCAATACTAGTGCAAGAAAAACTTTTAAACCATTTCATGGTGCGGACTTTGTGAGCGAGCTAGGAGGAGATTGATGAAACATCAAACCAAAAAGCATTAGTTGAATAATTTGGCAATCTTAATTCGGTTGCCAAAGAAGGAATCGATGCGAGGAAGCTCCAATCTTTCTTCATGTCCTATAAGTGGTCATTTGTTGATTCCTTTGGTGGTTGGCTTCTGCCATGTTAATGATCCTCTAGTCATTGACATGTGGTTGCATTGAATAATTCCGTAGATTTCTCTTTGTGACAATAGAGATCGTTTACGAGATAGATGTCTCAGTCCTCTGTATATGTAGATGTCTAGTCCGGGACCTAGAGATCGCTTTCTAGGGGAGAAAGCATCCATCAAGAAAATCTATAGGAGGCAATGAGTGAACTGGCAACAAGCCAGAGTTGGAGATAAAAGTATGAGAACTCCGAGTGCTTGGAGGTGCCATTGGGTGGCCAGATATTTACAATCTATGCACCACCATTGATTTGTTAACTATTTGCAGTTTGCTTTTGCAAGCAGGGTGTGATTTTAGCTGTGGAGATCCTTTGTGCTATATCCTCGAACCGATTTCAAATAATCTTTGCAAAAGCTATTATAAGTAGTCCATGAGTTCTCAATAACAATGCTTAGTCCAACGCTCTTGGGCTCTCCTGCGATCCGTCTTTTCAAGTTTTTCGAGCGGTGTTGAAGCCCGGAGAGCGGGGGATGCTAGGAAACCCAGAAGCAATGCTTCTTCTTGGTATCAGAAATTAAACCATATTTGAATATTATTATTAAGCACGTGAGGTAGGAATAGGAACAGAGGACCTCATCATCTTGTCTCGTAATGGACAATCTTGAGCGAGAGAAAAGTGAGATCTGCACCCTTTCCCATCACGTGAATATTTTTTTGTAGTTCTCTCGGAGACCACTATGACCTCTGGATCTACGAATTTAATAATTAACCTCGTGATATCAAATGCTAATTCAAATCTTAATGTAATGTATCTCATTCCACATGACTACATCACTTTTAACACTAAGTTTTTTCTCTGGGATCTCAATATTCGAGAGACAAAATTTCAATCACATCCCTTGAACTTCTTAAAGAGATCACAATGGGGATAGAAAAACCTAAAAAAATAATGTCGCAGGGTATTGGATTCATACAAAAGGGATTTAAAAGAACATATCGATTGCTCCATATAGATTTCTCCTTTGAGATTTCCATGAAAGATATTATTTATACATCCATTTGTTCTATCTCAAATCCCGATGCATATCCATGCTACTATAGCATCCTAATCGAGGCTATCTTAGCACACGGTGAAAGTTTCTGGTAATCTACTCCTTCAACTTGGGAGTATCCTTTACCTATCGATTGAATTTGTATCTCTCAACACTCACATCGGCTCATAGTTTTTTTTAAATACCCATTTATGTCCTAAAGCTAGATGAAAGTAACAAAAACCAATACTCTTTACGGCCCTCCTTAGATCTTGATCGATTGATCATTCTTAGGCTTCGATTTTCATCACATGATATCGAACTATCTGGTGCTACCAATTCACTGCAAAAGTTCCTCCTCGGTGCGGAGCAGGTCTCTAGCTAATTTTCTTCCTCCAACCCTTGTAGAGATCTTCGATCTCGGGATGTCCCCTCATAGCTTACCTTTTCTGCGCGCACTTTCTTGCATGCCATCTCAAGACATTTTCGAGAATTTCCTTTGTTGAAGATTACATCACAATACACAATCTTGTGTTCGAGAGGAATCCATAGCCTACGGCCTTTTTATCCCGAGTATATAACAAAGAAAGACACACTTGATAGACTTTGGATCCAATTTATTTCTATTCTTCTTTGGAATGTACATGTATGCCTCACATGCAAACACCCTTGGTAGTCAATGAGAGCTCCCACTCCATACCTTTTTCACATTTATGCCCCCTAAAACGAAAGAGGAGAACATATTCAATAGATAGTTGGATGTGGCAATTGGCTCGCAAAATTTCATGGTTGATACTTGTATAAACCATCATGTTCCTCGCTCTCTCTAAGAGAGCCGGTTTAACCTTTTAGCATATGCCAATATATTGATTTCGGAGTAGTTTTACTGCCATGCAATACATTTGGAAGAACTAGTTAAATTATTTGGAACGATTTTTGCCCCCATTATCGATTCTTCGGGTCTCTAGTTTCTTTTTTCGTTTGCATTTGCATGCATGCCCACATCAAAAAAATTAAAAGTATAATGACGTCTATCGATTTAGGAGAAAAAAAAGCGAGGGGATGTAAGAGTAGCATTCCAAAAAGCATGAATGTATCCCAATGAAACACAACTCTTTTAACGAGTAATCTAAAATGAATTCAAAAGAGGGAAAAACAAAAATGGAATGATTGTACTCGGATGATCGATGATAAAAACCTAGTTCATAGGGCAACATACACTGTCCCAAAAAGATGTACTGCCTATACTGAGATACGCATAAAAGGTGGGACGAGTATCCCAAGTCCAATTCTCGAACGTGGCTTTGTTTCATTAATTCAATTTCTTTTAAAAGAAGCTGGGATTGTGTGAAACAAGATCGGTAGCTCTAGTTAAATGTTTTTTAAGAAATTTTGATTTGAATTATGGAATATGTTTTTTTTAATTAGAAAAAGGTTGCTTTCCAGAGTGACAATGTGAAACAAAATTATTTAGTTTTTCTAAAGTACTTTTAAGTAACTTTGATATAAATTATGAAAAAAAGTATTTTTTTACAATATAACTTATTGAGAAATAAAATCTAGATAAATAAAATAACACTCCATCGGACAACCGCTTAGCGTACACTCAAATAAACGGAACACTCTATTATGAAAGTGCTAATTAGACCATGCTCTTGTGCTTTCCCCTAAACCCCCTGAAAAATAATTTGTGCTATTTTTTGATAATGAATCAAAAACCATGTTGAACTCTCAGCGAAGACGTGTTGTATATGAAAAAGACTAAAATGCGTGCATTAGACCCTAAAGTGCTCTCTTCTCCAATTTCTCGGCGAGGCGATCAAAATTTGTTTTGCAGAAATGCCCGACGGATTGTTTTTAAAATCCCCATAAATATGAATATGGTGTACCTATATGCTCTCCTTTGATTGTTTTAAAATCTCCATAAATATACCTATTTGGGGTGAGTGAACGAGTAGACTCCAAAGGGCCACGTTAGCTTTTGGCCTAAAAGCCCAATCCATGTCAATACGAGAGAAGAGCTACGCATCCACATTGTAGTCTTATTTCCCATTGCTGCCATCAAAGAATCTAGCACGCAATAAAATCGGAGGACTACATGGGTCTCATCAATAACTCTTTAATTTTGGAGGTACGTAGTTGCATGAAATTCAAGCCATCCCAATATTTTAAGAAAACAGGATTCATAAGCATTATGAACCCAACCCCTAAATATAACATGGTTCCTGGGTCTTCCAAATTTCTCGGAGTACTAAATGGAGAGATAAAATCACGAAAGTCTCAAATCTCCAAACCCCCACTTAAAATAGAGCTCAATAGAAGGTGAAGTATCTAACGAGTAAATGCGAAGGGAAGAAAAGATCAAGGTCCGGACCCTATAAAGCAAAACTACGATGAGCAGATGAAATGAACAACAAATCTCGGGTGCTAAATAAATGAACGACAAATTCTAGGTGCTAAACCACATAAAGATTCGGAGTGAACCACATAAAGGACAATTTCGCCCCCGCAGAAAACTCTGTTTGCACAAATTATCGCAGGGATAAGAATTTTATTCTTCAAAGCTAATAGTAGTATATTTCAACTCCCACTGAACACCTGATGATATCGTTATCAAATGCATGTTCTATAGACAATAATTAGTTTACCTTGATTATTTTGGATTGGTAGGCTAAAATGACTTTTCCTTTTTGGACTTTAATTGGTTCGAAAGGGATTACCATATTGTGAAATTCTCCGAATTCGAGAGAACTTCTTACCCTCGGGTTCAGGGGATTGAAGCCATCGATTGGATGGAGACTTATTTCTATCTTAGTCATTATCTTTATCTTTAAATGTTTTCTTTCCATCAAGATTTTTTTTAGAGGTTCCTCTCACATCTCGATGAAGGGGTTTTTAAACGTTTCTTTACACCATAGATTTGAATGAATCCACTCAAGTGGAGCTCTTGCTCTCCATGATTTACCAGAAAAGGGAAAAAAAATTTTTATCGTTTTTTCTCACATAATGGCACACTCACGATTTTATTATGATGTTCGATCAAAGGCAATCTTCTTACTATTTGTTTCTTATATAACAAATTCAACATTACGAAGTTCAAGTGACCATATTTTAAGAATCCACAAACTAAATCGGTCTATTATGTCAATGTTGAAAAGAGATAAAAAACTCATTTACCATTTTTAAGAAATATCATTGCTTTTGTCATTTTGTATACCGTAATCGACCATTATACCACTTTTATAAAAAAATAATGTATAATCTTTCTCAAACTTAACTCTATGTTCTTCACTTTCACTTTCACTAGTTAAAAACGAGAACTTTTAACAGTAATTCAATGAAACACAACTTTTAACAATAATCTAAAATGAATTCAAAAAGAGGAAACAAAAATGGAATGATTGTACTTGATGTATCGATGATAAAAACCTAGTTCCTTAGGGCAACATACATGTCCCAAAGATGTGACTGCCTATACGTATCCATTATAAAAGGGATGATGGTACAGTACATGAATATATAGAAGTGCATCCAACAGTTCAGATATGGCTTCTCTGCTTTATTCATATGGTATGTTCCCACTGTATATATTTGTTGAGTTTTTCGTTATACTCAGAACAGTAAGATTCTCCTATATATGTTGTCGAGAATAATGTTGAAGTGGAGTAGCTGCAATATCCTCCATCCAAAACATCAATACTCTTGATCACTTTGGGCCATATTGATTGTGTTCACAATCATGTTCCTTCAACAGTATCATCATTCATATATAAATTCATAGCCTGAAGCTTATCGATCCTTGTACAGTTTCGAGGAGAATCAATTTTTCACTTTAAATACCTTTAATAGCATCATTAAGGAAGAAATTATCTAAAGACCAAATCTCCCTTGTGTTAGAAATCACTACAAGAAGTCAGATTGACCTTTTGGTACTCGAAGGTAGTTTTCTGTGGCACATTTAGGGGACAAATTTTGGTCAATCTTGTGGATCTCTTTGTATTGACTAGAAGACTTCTATGGAGTATTTCAGAGGAGATCTATGGCCAATCTAAACCACTGTTTTATAACATTGTCAAGCCTAATTTTGGCCTTGAATATTTGGATGTTTAGCAAACTTGGATCTGTGGTCTCTATAGTGGCACTTTGGGACTTCATTTCAGACTTCTGGAAACATCAATCTAAGGCTCATTTAAGCATTGTTTTTTCAACAGAATTAAGTTTCATCATCATCTGAAGCTTTCCATTTGTGAAAATTTGAAGGGTTTGTTGAGCTATATCTACACCTCTCTGAGATTGCATCAAGGGATTATTCAAAGGACTAATAGAATCCTATTAAGGAAATGATTTCTATAATCATGTTTTGAAGAAGTTGCAAGAAGTTTACTACTGGTATGGTAATTCTGGAGCAAAAGTTGGTGACAGAAGAAAATTTGACTGAAAAGGTTTGACATTGACAGAGTTGAGCTCTTCATTGCAAGTCCTGTACATTGTCAAGCCTAATTTTGTAAGATTGTCCAGACTAATTTTATAACATTGTCAAGCCTAATTTTGGCCTTGAAGATTTGGATGTTTAGCAGCCTTGGATCTGTGGTCTCTGCAGTGGGACTTTGGGACTTGATTTCAAACTTCAGCAGCATCAATCTAAGGCTCATTTAAGGATTGTTTTTTCAACAGAATTAAGGTTCATCATCATCTGAAGCTTTCCATTTGTGAAAATTTGAAGGGTTTGTTCAGCTATATCTACACCTCTCTGAGATTGAAATAAGGGCTTATTCAAAGTACTAATAGAATCCAATTAAGGAAATGATTGCCATAATCATGTTTTGAAGCAGTTGCAAGAAGTTTACTATTGGTATGGTAATTCTGAAGCAAAAATTGGTGACAAAAGAACATTTGACTGAAAATGTTTGACATTGACAGAGTTTAGCTCTTCATTGCAAATCTTGTACATTGTCAAGCCTAATTTTATAAAATTTTCAAGCCTAATTTTGGTCTTCAAGATTTGGATGTTTAGTAGTCTTGGATTTCTTGTCTCTGCAATGGCACTTTGGGACTTGATTTCAGACTTCTGGAAGCATCAATCTAAGGCGCATTTAGGCATTGTTTTTTCAACAGAATTAAGGTTCATCATCATCTCAAGCTTTCCATTTGTGAAAATTTGATGGGTTTGTTGAGCTATATCTACACCTCTCTAAGATTGCATCAAGGGCTTATTCAAAGGACTAATAAAATCCTATTAAGGAAATGATTGCTATAATCATGTTTTGAAACAGTTGCAAGAATTTTACTATTGGTATGGTAATTCTGAAGCAAAAATTGGTGACAGAAGAAAATTTGACAGAAAAGGGTTGACATTGACAGAGTTCAGCTCTTCATTGCAAGTCTTGTACATTGTCAAGCCTAATTTTGGCCTTGATGATTTGGATGTTTAGCAACCTTGGATCTGTGGTCTCTGCAGTGGCACTTTGGGACTTCATTTCAGACTTCTGGCAACATCAATCGAAGGCTCATTTAAGCATTGTTTTTTCAACAGAATTAAGGTTCATCATCATCTGAAGCTTTCCATTTGTGCAAATTTGAAGGGTTTGTTGAGCTATATCTACACCTCTCTGAGATTGCATCAAGGAATGATTAAAAGGACTAATAGAATCCTATTATGGAAATTTTTGCTATAATCATGTTCTGAAGCAGTTTCAAGAAGTTTACTATTGGTATGGTAATTCTGAAGCAAAAATTTGTGACAAAAGAACATTTGACCGAAAAGGTTTTACATTGACAAAGTTTAGCTATTCAATGCAAGTCCTGTACATTATCAAGCATAATTTTATAACATTGTGAAGCCTTATTTTATAACATTGTCAAGGCTAATTTTGGCCTTGAAGATTTGGATTTTTAGCAGCCTTGGATCTGTGGTCTCTGTAATGGCACTTAGGGAATTCATTTCAGACTTCTGGCAGCATCAATATAAGGCTCATTTAAGCAATGTTTTTTCAACAGAATTAAGGTTCATCATCATCTGAAACTTTCTATTTGTGAAAATTTGAAGGGTTTGTTGAGCTATATCTACACCTCTTTGAGATTGCATCAAGGGCTTATTCAAAGGACTGATAAAATCCTATTAAGGAAATGATTGCTATAATCATGTTTTGAAGAAGTTGCAAGAAGTTCACTATTGGTATGGTAATTCTGAAGCAAAACTTGGTGACAGAAGAACATTTGAACGAAAAGGTTTGACATTGATAGATTTTATCTCTTCATTGCAAGTCCTGTACATTGTCAAGCCTAATTTTATAACACTGTCAAGCCTAATTTTGGCCTTGAAGATATGGATATTTAGCAGCCTTGGACCTATGGTCTCTGTAGTGGCACTTTGGGACTTGACTTCAGACTTCTGGCAGCATCAATCTAAGGCTCATTTAAGCATTTTTTTTTCAACAGAATTAAGGTTCATCATCATCTGAAGATTTCCATTTGTGAAAATTTGAAGGGTTTGTTGAGCTATATCTACACCTCTCTGAGATTGCATCAAGGGCTTGTTCAAAGGAATAATAGAATCCTATTAAGGAAATGATTACTATAGTCATGTTTTGAAGCAGTTGCAAGAATTTTACTATTGGTTTGGTAATTCTGAAGAAAAAATTGGTGACAGAAGAAAATTCGACTGAAAAGGTTTGACATTGACAGTAGCTCTTCATTGCAAGTCTTGTACATTGTCAAGACTAATTTTATAACATTATCAAGC